>JNEY01000502.1:48426-67018 GCA_020875895.1 Aphelenchus avenae | reverse complement strand
TTATGCCAGGGAAGTGTACTTCCGAGATGCGAATTGGGCTTTTAAGCCAGGGAAGTCGCTTTCCGAAATGTGGCTGTTAAGGCCAGGGAAGTATACTTCCGAGTGCTTAGTCGCCCGTCAGGACGCGGGTTGTGTGAGTTGTGCTCTTACGAGCGAGTTAGGCTGAAACAGAAGTCTTGATCTTTTGAGAAGAGTCGAAGAGCGTCTGTCCAGCGGTGGTTTGAAGAAGAAGAGTGAGGCGATTTCATCGCCGGTGCAGCCGTTGACGGCTGAGGGCGGAGCAACAAGGAGCCCGGGCGGCCAGACGTGCGGATTGATTCCGCGGAGGGGCGCGCCACCGATTTGAAATGGTGGACGCGCCAAAAGCGGGTGATCCGCGAGTGTGCTGTTGTGGGGAAAGGGGCGACGGAGGCCGTTGACGGCCGTGGCCGCCGCCAGACGACCTTGGGACGGACCCGCGGCCGACCGACGGCGGTGGGGAAATCTCTCGCGGCCGGCTGTAAAACAATCCGCGCCGGCCTTGAGAATACGTGATAAACACGAAGAAAAAACCGTCGCGGTTCGCACCGCATGCGAAAACAAGGGCGAGAGGGCGCCTTCAAGCGGTCGATCCGCAAGCGCAGGCCTTTCGAAAGGCCTTACAACACGGAAGAAACAGGGGGGTTCAAGCCCGCAAGTGAAGAACACAAGCAGCAAGAATTTGACCCCCCTTAACCGCTCGTGGACCGTATTCGGTTCACGACATTATGAGCATTTAAAATTTTAAAATTTCCCGAAATTCTTCGATTTAGAATTAGACCCCCGGGTGGTTTATTAGAGGAAATACGGTAAATTACAGAAGCTATAAGTAAAAAAGTAGGCAAATTAATGCATCAAAACAAACAATGAAAAGACCTCTTTGTTTTGCAAAAAAACAAGAAAATATGAATGACTTCAGGTTAAAGACCCGGAAGAATCTTTTTTTTGTGTTTTCACTGACAGCTCGTGCCCTGCGACCCTCCGCGGGTGGGCAGTTTTTCATGTAAATTTTCGAAAGTGTGCGAGCGACGGCCTTTCTAGGTCTATACGCGTACGCGACATACCCAATCTAATTTTCCATACGATCCAGCGATGCAGATTTTAGGTCTTCCGCATCATTTTGCTCGAAGTGAAGTTTATTTTATGATTTCTCTGCATGAAGACTTGTGCCATACCTTGTCTCCTCGTCCAGTTGTTGCACCTCGTTAGCAGCAGGTCGCTGTCTCCCACCGCCACTATGACCTCCTCGGCCACTGCTGCCCCCACCGCCGCGAAAATAACTTCTGAGGTCAGAAAAGATGTTCCCATTCCCTCCGCCGGCACGGCGTCCGCCGCCGCCGCCAGATCGTCTCCGAAGAAAGAACCAAAGCCTCTTTTTTGTCGGAGGCTTGAGGCGTCCGAGGAGGAGTTACTTTCGTCAGTGTGCTCCAAACCGAAAGAGCTGTCGCCCGAGCGAGCGACACGTGCGCCCTCTAAAGTCTTCTCGAAGAGGCCGGCATCTAAAGAAAATTTTCTAGTTTGGACGTGTATTTTGAAAAAAAATACTGGCATCCGAATCCTAAACCTGGGGATGGCAAGTTATATAAACGACAAATTATCCGCTATTTTCTAATGAACGCCCTTTATTCACCTTCTAGGAAAGCAAGCGATGCTCACTCGAGCAAAGTGTACGCCCTACAAACAGATCCCCCATCGCCGAAGCGTCGGGTTCCCATTGGTGTTATGGGGTGCCAAGTGCCAGTGTTTCGGTGAACTGCCACAGCCGCTGGTCAACATTCATCACGCGTACCGTACTGTACCGTACTGACCCTCTAATATCGTACAGCCGCACCGAATTACGGCAAATTTTGTTGAGTAAGGGCCGTAAATACGGTATGCTGCGGCGTAGTACAGGCCGTACTCGCTAAAAAAACCCTAGAAAATCGAAGTCGTAGTCTACCATACGCGTCGTAATGCATACCATACATACCCCACCCTGTACCGCACAGTCGTAACGTATTACAAACTTGCACGGTACGCCTGTACTCACAGTACGTCTGCCGAACTTTAATGTTGTGAGCATTCGGCCAGGCCATATTTGAGGACACACCGCTCCATGACTACCGCTTACCGGTCGGATTTGGGGCAACCTCGGAAGGACCGTTTCGCTGCGCGTTCCATTGCGCGAGCGTAGATCGCGATTCAGTGCAGCATATCGTCACCAGAAGAGCAACGACGGCCGCCAGCAGCAGAGTAGCACTCCTCATCGTGACCCGCCGCACCGAACTGGACTTAGGAGCACAGTGGCGCTAGGAGACTCGGCCCACCGACCAGAAATAAAGTTACAATGGATTCCGCAAAACCGACGCCCTCCGCGGCCCAGCCTCTGGGAATATTCAACAAAAGCGATGGATTTCCTTGAGCCAAGAAAACGTCACATGTCGACGCTATTGACGAAGTTTCTCGCCGAAAATCTATTCTTTTGTGCAGTGAAAAACTGTTCGTGTTTATAGCATCGTAGAAAGGATAGCTTTCCAAGATCGTTCGCAAACCGTTAAAGAATCCTGCAGTGCGTACATAACGTCAAGTTTTTCTCGCTTTTAGGTTCCGTTCAGAAAGTCCTTGATGGTCATAATACTTTCTGGACGCCCCCTTATCGAGTAAGCCGGTTCAGTTTGTGCGACGCAAGGACGTACCTAAGACCCCTCGGAAGGGGGACCTTTACTTTTTTCGGCGCCGGCCTAAGGCCGGCGCTGAACGAATGCATTGGCCCCCCTTTGTAGATTCTGAAGTGCCCGTATTTAACCCTATTCGCGGTCTTAAGCGGTGATCTAGGCGTATGCAAACCTAAATATAACCCACTGCAGGCGCTGCTAAAGACTTATGTGAGCTGCTTTGGCGCGATTTCGTTGAACATGTAGGGTCTGAATAGACTGCAACCGTGAACATAGAGAGTTTTAACCTCAGCAGTTCGCCGCAGGCGCCGCCAGCGTAATTTTAGGGGTCATATAATCGAATTTTCCTTTAAAATTTCATTCGCCTTGGTGAACCGTAGGTAATGGCATGGGTGGGTACGGGGTGCCAGCGCCGATCTCGACTAGGCACGCCTATGGTGTGACGTACGCGCTTCCTCAGAGGGTTCGCGTAGCATATCGTCCTTTAGAAGGTTCAGAATGTAGCGCTGAGAACAGTGGCGACAGGCGGCGACGACGAGGACCGGCCAGTCGGAAGCATTTTACAAGCATTTCTTGCTCCACATAGGTACCTTCGGTTAAAGGTACGGTACAGCGCTAGTACCGCACGTAATGCTGATAAATGTGGAGGAAACGGCAAATTTCCATTACACCTATTTTAAATTTTTTTATAGTTTTTTTAGTTTCTTTCTCATCTCTATGACTGTCCACTCATCCATAACTTCCCTTCCATTTCCGCTAATTTATTCATTCGCTAAAAGTTTTTCATACATGCATATGACGGCGTGGAGCCGGCGGAGTGCTTGAAGTGACCTGCGATGGAGCAACTACCGAGTTTCGCGTCTTGAAGCCGCCAAGGATGGGTATCGTCTTCATAAGTTCAAACCATGGCGAGGAACACGTGTGCAAATCGATTGCAAAGATTTGGATGGTAAAAAAGGCAAAAGAACGTCTCCATGCTCATATTGTCGAGAAAGAAGTAGAACAAGCGCTGAGCAGGTCGTTCGACATTCTTCATCAGTCACTCATTTCCACTACGGTTTAGCTGCTCAAGCCTAACAGGGCTTAGGAAAGACGCATCACTTCGGGCTCTTCCCCAGAGGAACACGGACCCTGGACGGTACTCGTAATAGCCTTCGATGACGTGCTTAATTTTACCAAAGCGGCGAATTTATTGTGGGCTTTTTTCAAAGGGCAACGCCACAAGAGCATGGACGACGAGCATCGAGCGCATGGCTAGGGGTGGGCTTGGCGAGCAATGGTGCGAAAGGCCAACATAATGCTCCTCCTGACGACGTGTGATAGCGACGTTTAATGCGTCGACTAGGCGGCATTCTTTGGCGGCTAAAAAGCATGATTGTCGTCATCATCTTTGCCCTCCCGTAAGCATCAATGATCGGTGACGCCCGATCAAGCCGAGCGCCTTTTGGCATTTGGTTGGTCGGCTGTTACCATTAGAACGCCGAAAGAGACGCTTTATTTGGAAATAAAAGCACGCTCTCACTTGGATATCTCTAGACATCTAGCCGATTTTAAAATATTCAGATAGTACAGACGGTACCTCTGGGTGTCTGCCTGTCCTTGACATCTCCAGGTCGTTGCAGACATCATATGGCGTCATGGCCGCAGACTCATCCGGTTTTGAACGAGCGTTGAGAACCGAGATAACTTTGGGGCGTTTGCAACCTCTCACCCAGAACCACGTGACCCCGATGATCGGCACCAGGGAGGAGATTTTCTGAATGCAAATCAGGTCCTGACCCAAACGCGAAAAATAAATCCGAAACAAGTCTTAGTTTCGAGAAACGGTAGTAAAATGATTCTGACTTCAAGGGTTTCCACCTGGCAAATCACTACCTGAAGTAGAGACTAGAGATGGGACCGAGTTTTCCGACAGTCTCGGTCCATTTTGGTGGTGTCTGCCTCGGATTTATTTTTAGAATCCCCCCCCCCCCCTCTACTAGAGACGTCATCGTTTTTTTGCTGCTCAAGAATCAGTTGCGGATGAAGTCTCGGCAGACGCATGCAATTGCATTGTGGAACCTGAAGCTTTTAGCACTGCGACTTCAAAGGTACAGAATCATTCGGAATGCACATCGTTTTGATTGCTGCGGCGCTTAATAATGCGGCGTTTCTTTGACCAACCCACATTTTGTCGTAGATCTTTGACAATGTACGCTCTGATATTTTGCGCTACCGCGTGCTTTCTTCTCTGCCAAGCAGATGCTCACGTGCGGCCACCGCCTGGATGCCACGAGAAAGCATGTGCGCGAAGTTGCGACGGCCGTGGGCACTGCGAATCTGGCTGGTGTGTGTGCGACTACGCAGAAAAGAAATCTGCCGTCTTGTACCGTGAGTTTTTTTTAGATTAGACGCTAAACGTTTGGGTAGTGCTGGCTAAATTGGCGACCTTCCCTATAGTTGGGTACAGCCTAGTGTTGGGCACGACAACCCCCGCCCGACCACCCGACCACCCGACCTCAAGGTCGGTGCCGACCCGGACCCCGAACGCAGTACCAAATATTTGCCGTTTTAATGGCCCTGAAATGACTTTTTCGGCGTATTCTATTATAAAATATTGAATTTTTGAACTTGTGTGGCCAGAAAGTGTTCTAAAAAGGCCATTTCGCCCCTAATTAGCCCGCCGCAGGCGCCGCCGGGAAATTTTCTTGGGCCTTTGAGACAACTTTTGGTCGAAAATTTAGCAAAAATATGCCAAAATCAGTGAAGCAGGTCGGGTCGGCAGGTCGGTACCGACCTTACCCACCACCCGACCGGACCACCCGACCCAACCTGCTGACCCGACATCGTCGGCGGGTCAAGTCGAGTCGGCTGCCGTTTTCCAGGTCTGAGGGCACCCGCGTACATGTGGACTTTTCAAGTGGTCCGAAACATCGGAGATTCAGCTGAATAGAGAAGGGCGGTTTTCAGGTAACTATTTTCTTTAACTACCAACAAATGTTCGTAAAGTACGAAACATCAGCACGCAAACATATTCTGTAACACTTTTATGGCGTTCTACACTTTATGTTACGTAATCGAGCACGTTTAACCCGAATTTAGGTAGTTAAAGTAAAGCAGGCTCCAATGACTCTAATTTACTTTAACTACCATGCTCTGGCGCAAGTACGCTTTCGACTCGGAAACGATGCGCAAAACGCCGAGAAAAATTCAGAACATAATCGACCATCTCTGGAGCAAGTTTACCTTGAATATTTCTGAGTAGAGACAGTCCGCCAAGTCTTTGGTAGTTAAAGGAAATTTTCAACAGGGTGCCGTGGCAGTTAAAGTAAATAGTTACCGGTTTTCACTAATGGAAGGAACACGGTACATATCTCAAACTGCCCTGCATCCTATCGATCAACGGCGGCACCTATTTCACCCTTTTAGCTTGCACGGACGCCCAATGCGAGATTGGTTGCGTTCAGGCCGGTCTTGCAGGCGGCAAATGCGTTGGCGAAGAGCCCTTCCGGGCGTGTCATTGCTACTAGCCGTGTTCCAGGCATAATGATTGTCGTTCAGTATAATAAATCGAAGTGCACCTGAATAGATTGCTGATCGACCGCAAATCTTTGTCCGTTCGAGCACCGGTTACGCAGGTTTTTTTCTGACGTACTGGTTGTGGTAGGCTTCTTAAGGATGTCAAGAGTAAGTAACGAAAAACGGGTCACCAGGAAGGATGGTAGACGATGTGTGCTACGAAATTCGCGCCACTAAACAACGACCTTATCAAAATGAGCGTTCGAGCGTCCATCCATGCTCATCCTGCGTCCCACTGTCGCGTTATACCTTTCCTACATTATGTGGCTCCAAATCTCAATGAACCCGCAGGGTTTGAGTTGGAACCAAGTGGGGCACTATTTGCCAAAGCCTACCATGTGCCGTGGTTTACTTCGAAGACAGCAAAGAGATCGCATCCGTCTCGTTTTTCCTTCCAGGTTTTATTCGACGCAGAACACAAATATATGGCAATGTCTTTAGTCGGTGCACTAAAACACACCATAGCGGTCGTCTGTTGATTATTTAGGGCGGAAAGAGCGGAAGAACGGAAGTTGCGACAGATGCCCCGTGGTGGAGCTTCCAGGAAGACTGGACAGGATTTGCTGCTCAGTTCCGGGACGGACCTCATACACGGGGATCCCCCGTGCTCGCCAGTAGTTGTCCTTCAGCTGTTGGTCCGCTGGGTACCGAGCTGTGTCGGACGACTTGCATTCCAGCACCGCGAGAACCCGGTCCGTCTGTGCACACAGGACGACGAAGTCGTTCTTTCGAATTCCGTCTTCTGTTCTGGTGGTCACCTGCTCGCGGTAGTAGACGCCGTTTTGGTCCAGGATGCTCCTCACTTGCAGCTCATACATCCGGCCATTGATGAAATTGATCGGTGTCTGAAAACAAAGACGGATTTTGGTACGCTCTGTTCCGAAGTATGACGAAAATTGAGTCGTTAACGTTGCCTATGATATCATAAGGTTCGGCGTCGTTTCACCTCGCGCCACCCCTGCAGTGTCATTCGGTGCCGTTTTAGGGAACGAAAAAAGGGTATATCCTAGGGCTGGGCGAAAACAGGAACGAAACGCATAGAACGGATCATTTCAGTACGGAAAGAGGAACGGAAATAATTTCGTGGGCAGACCGGCCGGGAATGGAAAATTTCGGTATCACGTCCCAGCCCTAGTATCCCAACGCAAGGTAGGAAATTCGAGTTTAAACCTTTCTTAAATAAGTACGTACGTATTTTATGCCTCCACCACCGCCGGAATCGCCGCCGCCCGACGATCCCCCTTGGCCCCCACCAGCGCCTCTAGTGTAGATAGATCCGCTGGCAAGGACACCTCCGTAGACCATTCGAAACGCTGACGCTGTCGAGCTGAGTCGGAACTGAGCTGGTACCCATAGGCATTCGGCAGAGAGATCAAGCTAAACCATAGCGGCATATAAAGGTTCTACTGACGTTATGTTTAAGGGAGCGTCCAGAAAATACGTTAGCCTAATCGGTTCTTGTTTGCATTCATTAGCATCGGCCTGACCGCCCTCCCTCTTGTTGCATTTTAAGAGAGGTAGTGGTAACTTGCTTTCGGCCTGCCAAAAAAAAAACAGAGCTTTCAACACGCGTCAGTTCTGTCGTCAGCATAGGCTTGACTCCACTTTATCCACGTTAGTCTAACGTTTTTTGGAAGCTCACTAAGGGTACGTATTCGGGAAGCCGCGGTGCCAGCCAAAACCGGATCCCGTTCGTTCCGACCCCCCTTTTATCCGAGTCCGATAAAATTTAGAATCCCCCTTGACCGAAGGTGGACAGTCTGAAGGGAACGGTTGATTCCCAAATTTTGACGGGTGCAGTTCCGACAAACATCGTATGGATAATTTTGAGGAAGGGGTCCGTTTTGACTGGGCGGATTTAGAATTTTTAGCACTTTCCATGCAAAGCTGCCGTTGTTCGCAGTGACCTACCTCAATTTTCCTGCTTTTCGACAAGCGAAAATGGTCAAAGGATTTCCGGATCGGCGCAAGGTCAGCGTCGGTATTCGCCTTCTCGTGTACAGCGTTCATCAGCCGGACAACGGCGAGGAGCTTGCTGAGTTCTCGAAGCCGCGCGAAGACCGGGAAGTGCCGCTCCAGCAGCGCATAGTGCTCGGTGAGAGCCATTGCTAGGCAGTACTCCGCGGAAAAGCGGTGGTGCATGCCGGTCTTCTCGGCGGCCCAACAGGTGATCTTGAAGATCAGCGCTTCTGCTTTGCTCTCTGCGACGTGTTCCTCCGGCGTCCGGGCCGCTTTGTTCCTCAGATCACCTGCTTCTTGCGACCAATCGAACCCTTCCATGTTCTTCTTGATATTGCTTAGCTCGCGAATGTTCGCAGACTGTTCGAAGGCGGAGTCGATCACGCTGGCCACAGGTGCGCCGTACTGCCAAAAGACGTACTTTTCCATGTAATGCCCGTTGACAGCACCAATCCCCACGGAGAACAGTTGGCCGTGGGCGTCGATCTTCGGGGATATCCACTTTCTTTTCACAATCTTTTCCCATAACTCCGGTGTCACCGAGGTTATTGGCCAGCCGGGCAAGTCGCTGTCCTTTGCATCCTCCAATTTTCCGAGTTCGTTGCGAAACATCATCTCCGTCTTTACTCGCATCGGGGTATCGCCGAGAAGGTACGTGACGCCAGAGCCCCTTTGTTCAACGCTAACAGGCGTAGGTTCGCTCTCGATCCAGAACCTGCTGAGAGCTCGTTGCGATCGTTCGTTTGCGTGGAAGTCGAGAATCGCAGTCTGAAGGTAGCGAAGGTAAACGCCATAAATTAGAGTCGCATTGAAGCTATGTTGTTCTGGTCTTGGCCTCCAAAAGTAAAGTCCACAGCATTGGATCTAAGGTTCGCTCGCGGCGTGATCATTTTCTACCTCGGGGGAAAGGGTTCGAAGCTAGCCCTCCGCCCCGTGAACAAGTAAAATGTTTGTCAAACGGGTTGGGGGGGGGGTCAAAGTAGCGCAGACCCAAAAGCAAAGGTCCGGATATGGGCCTCCGGAATGAACCCGCTCTGGCCCGGTGTAGGTGCTCTTTCGAACACTCATCATGTTCCCACACCCATGACAAACTGACCTTGAGTGGGCTCGGTAAGCTTTCGATCAGTGGCCGCAAGTCTCGCATTGCGTAGAGACCTTTGTCCGGCGCGTTACCTCCTTCGGATACTTCGGCTTCAGCCGCCTCGGTAGCCTCTTCTACTCGGTTGCCGATTCGTTGAATTTCGACGCCGACCGTTAGTGACTTCAAGATGTAGTCCGTCTCGAACATCGTATGCACCATCAGCGAAGACCACATTCTGGACGGACCAAAGCGCATCAAGTTGAACGGGTGGTAGGACATGTCGCCGTCAGGAGGGTCCAAACTAAAATCGAAACCGAGTTTAAACTTAGGAGAAGATGGGAATAAAGAAAGATCACGTGATACAGGCCCTAGGTAAAATGTTCCGACCGCAGGCGACGCCGGAGGACAAAGATTTTCCGTCGAAAATAACGTTGATATCATATGCGGCAGTTCTTGCGATAAATGCTGATCCATCCCGGAGTACGCACTAGAAAACCGATTCCAAAAATATGGCCGATATCCGACGCCTATTCCGACTGTACGTTACTTGATGTTACCTGCTTACCTAAAATAGACGCCATCCGGCGCAAGCCGACAGAGCTGCATGACGTCCAGAAACGACACCAGTCCCTTGCTGTCCGGCACGGCTGCAATGGACACCTCGCCATTCGTAGCGTCAATTTTGAATCCTCGCACTGTGCTATACGTCGGAACTTTGGTTCCGCGCAGCCATTCCAGTGGATCAGCTGAATGGCGGAACCACCCGTCGTCGTCGCAGGCGCTCAACGGCTCAGGTGCGTTGAGATTGAAATCCACGTCGGCAAAGGTCCATCGCCGGTTGGCCAGCATGATCGTCATGAGACGTTGGCGAAACTGCTCCGCTAGAGTTGCTCGATCCTCGCCGTCTTTCACTGGGTACCATCCCTTCAGGCAGGCCTCGAACGCATGGTAGTAGACGCGCTCCGGGTTTACGTCCAGTTCGATGTCGTGGCAAGTGGAGCCTTCGAGAATTTGCACGAGGTTCCTCAGGTGAGTTCCTTCTGCCTTACGCTTCGCGCTTCCTTCCAAGACCTGCTTCAGCCACTCGGCGTTGGACTGTGGTTGCTAAACTTCCGGTACGTCATCAGCGGTAGTGGACGGGTAGTGACAAGGAAGACGGGCAAATTCGGGCCAGGGATGGTCGGGTACCGAGGCCGGGGTCGCATAATAAAAGTTCCGCCCATATCAGATTTTGTGGACAGGTAATCTACGACTTTCGTGACAAAATGTTTCGACAACCTTTCTCAAATTTCTTACGTTTTTGCAAAACTTCAGCAAACATTCAAGGCAGCTACGATATTACCGCCGAGACCACAGCCCAATATTGCGGTACCCTAGGTCCCGGTCTGGACATTAGAAACATTCCTCCTGTACCAGATGCGGGCCGAAATTTTAGGCCGCCTAAGAGCGGGCCAGAATGTTGGAGACTGTACACAGCCCTGTTCGATACGAAGGGGAGAGGTGGGTCAGGTAACACGCGAGGCCCTTGGGCTTTTGGGCCAATTATATTTCAAACTATTAGCGTCCGAAGCGTAAGCATTCCAAAACGTACCCAGTAGAACGGGAAGACCTCCGTGAGCCAGTCCGCGCGTCGAGCCATTGCCTTCAGGTGCGGAAGTCTGCCAACAGTGTAGTTTAAACAGGTAAGCGCAAAGCGGAGCGTGTACAGCTCTTCGTGAGAGCCGCCGAACTCTNGGTACCTAGCTCGCGACAAATACGTTGAATTTCCTCTAGGTTAATTCTAGCATCGCGAACAGAGTTTCCAGATTTTCGGAGCTCCTTGAGCTCCTTATGGAGGAATCGAATAACGGTTTCTTCGCTTCCGAAGCGTCGTTTAAGGACATTGTAGACAATCGGATAATTAGCAGCAGACAGAGGATATCCCGCAACGGCGTCCAGAGCGGGACCGCGTAGTTTGCTCACAAGATAATGCATTTTAGTAATGTCCGGCATAATTTGCGAGTCTACCAGGGCATCGAACACCTGGTAAAAATGATTCCAGTGACGTGGATTTCCAGTAAACTCTACGAGTTCTAGCGGAGGAAGTCTAGATGCAATGCTAGAAGCAAAACTCGTTCCTCCTGGGGTATGACCGTCAACTGTGCGTCTAGAATGGCGACGGTCCTTAAGTGGGGTGGCAAAGGGATCATCATCCGATTCCTGGTCGGAAGCGCCAGCGCCGGAACCAGCACGTTCGCGATTTTTCCTCTTGTCACCTTCCTTCTCACCCCCTGTTTCATCCTCTTCCTCAAAGTCCAGAAAATTCTCATGAAATCCAGCCCTCCTTCGTTTAGAAGGATCCTTGCCATCAAGACGATCCGAAACAGCAGTTTTGAGTTCGGCCAGCGATCTCAGATGGGCCTTAATTTCACCTAGCATGGTTTCCGCCTCAATAAGGCTAGTATCCACAGTGTCTAGCATTCCAGTATATTCACGTAACGCGTCGGCTTTCTCTGTAGCGTCGCCTAGGGCGTCTAGACGGGCCTTCCAAGTCCTACGGTCATTAGGAATTTCGTCGCTCAAAGCTTCTAGTCGCAGTTGGAGGTCTCGGAACTTTTGAATGAGGCCGTCTAGGTGACTAAGTCTAGTCTTATCGGTCAGATGTCCAGGAATGGTGGTGTCTACACCTTTGGCCTCAGTAATATATTCGTCAATACGCCGAATTTTGCGGTCTAGACGCTTCCGCAGTAATTCGACGTCTAGGGACTCTTGGGAGGCCATTTCAAAGGAGGACCAAAATAACGTATAGTACGAGATGACGTCAAGAAGTAAAGCGGCAACTCAAACAGTCAAATGTGACCTTCTTGGGGCGCGAAGGATGAGCGCTACGAGCAATTACGCAAGGTCGTTCGCAACACGGCGCGGAACGAATGGCCCCAATACGGGCGCGGGAAGCGGTTGCGCAACTCGAAATGCGCAAGATCCAGTGGACGAGAACGCAACAATACAAATACGTTCAAAAGTGTGACTTTATAAGGACACACGGCCTTAGTGGGAACAACTGGGGACCAGAACCACAATGCCTGGTCTAGAAGGGCAATGCTAAAGGGCGTCCCCTATGCACGCAAGGTCCAGTGTTCTAGTAGCGATACGGCGCTAGTAGCCACCACAATGGGCTACGGGAATGCGGGTGTCTAGCCCTGATGCAATTAACAGGGCCCCGCATCGGGCTCCAAATTGTTGCGGCGGCTCTGGGCTCGCAACCTTCTAAGGCAAACTTTCAATGCTCCAGCACGTCGGAGGCTGCTACCTTAGGCTAAGTCCGGTTAACTCAGTTGCTATGACAGCTCACAAGGCTTCAAGCAAAAGGTTTTATTTCAGACGAAAGAAGCTTCCACAAGCTAAAACTGGTCCAACTGGATGCGGAGCACAGATGAGGAGAGGGTTTTATACCGAAGACGGACGAGTACGGAACGGCGCCTGAAGGAGGAGCGGCCGCACGTAGTTGCGACGTCGGGGGCAGGCCGCCGTCGTTAAAGTGGCAATATTGGAAGCAACGCGGCGAAGCTCCGTGGAGGACTCATGGGAAATTAGACAATTTCCAGCGTCGAGATGAAATAGCTTTATTGCTTTGTCTCGCAATAAAGTCTTAATTAAGGCTTCCAGCTTCAGCATGCAATTCTAGCGTAGCAGCAAAATGTCCAGCAAAAGGAGCTTCAAGTTATCTAGTACTGAGCATACACAAGGAGATCTAGGGCAGTTCACAACATTCTCCCGGCTGACAAGAAAACAATTCTAGGAGTTGAACTAATAGAATTGTTCAGGTAGTTTCTAGAGGCTTAGAGGTAAACGGTAGCGACGTTGTTTCAAGACGAGGTATGGGATGAACGAGAGACATGGATGAAGTGACACAACAAATTTGTACAAAAAAAAAACTAAGAAAGAAACATCCTAAAATACAAACCCATCAAACCGTCACCGTGTGGTTTGGGTCCGGGCGCGCCATAGGCGGCTACAGTGGACAGTATCAAACATGAAAAAATATATAGGTACCGTGAAGAATGTTTGTGTAGTCGTCGTCGGGTTCAATGGCGGGCGATCTTCAGCATGTTGCCACAGTGGTCGCACTTCACGAGATCGTGGGGCAGAGGACGCTTGCCGGTCGGCTGCACGTACACAATGCGCGGCGGACGCGGAGCAGAAGTCGACGTCGAGGGAGCATCAGCTAGCGTAGTCGCAAACGGAGCCGGGAGAACGCGCGGCTTAGTACGTCGGCTGACGACGGTCGACCATTGTGAGGCAAACTGTGTATCTGAAACAATCTTAGGTCCAGAATTTTGAGTAGGTTCTAGCGTACTTTCGAAGGTTCCAGTAGGAGGAGACATGATTCTAGTACGAATGATTGACTGTCCAGGTCCAGCTGAGATAATAGGCGGTGGCACAGCAGGATTGAAGAGCGGCACGGGTGGAGGACCTGAAATTATTTTGATTCCAGAATAAGGCGCACCGTTATTCGAAGTACCTCTAGGTTTTCTGGCAGTAGGCACAGCAGATAGCATCTCTAGAGGGGTATCCCTGCTGACGAAAAGTCGTTCCAGCGGAAACATCCCGCATTCCGTAAAGACGAGCATGAGTTTGGGATAGTCTAGTGGGACGTGACGATTAAGGTACAGTTCAGACAGGTAGGTTTTCCGTTGTGTGTACGGAGGGGAATTCGGCGCGTGGATCATGTACGAATCGGCTGGCTGCTTTGCCATGTGGCTGATGCTAACCATTTTATCGAGCTCTGGCAGGTACACTTGACGACCGCGGATGTAGGAATTCACTTCGGCACGACCGTCGGACGTACGCAGTTGTGCCAGTGCAGTGCTGGCTTTGGTAGTCCAAAGTGGCTCCAGGAAGTCTAGTAGATGGATGCGATTCGCCGGTAATATGGCCGGTCCAGCACAGTTCGCAGGCGAGTTCAGTGGTTGTCCAGCGGGGGAGTTCCAGGCAAGATAGACACGACGATCATGAGAAAGTCCAGGATCGATGCTAGCGACCTCCTCGGGTTGTCCAGGTGATTCGTCTAGTTCTCCGTCTGATGTATCGTCTAGATCACTATCATTATGAGCAGAAGCGTCATTATTGTCCAGCAGCTCAATTTCAGGTTGCTCTAGCTCACCTTCAAATTCGGCAATGTTTCCAGCAAGGTCGCCAATGGGTTCGGATGAAGGCGGTCTAGAATCGTTTCCAGCGGGAATGGAGGCGGAACGAAGACTAGCACGGCTGACGCTTCCAGAATTGAGGTTGTCGTCGATTTCGAGCCCGGCTTCAGGCTCGTCATCGGAGAGGTCCTCGTAATCCAGTACTGCTTCGGGACCTGAATCGACGCCATTACTTGTGAAAACTCTAGCTTGTGCGCGTTTAAACTGATCACTGTCTAGCTTACGTTCGTTTCTAGAAGTAGATAGATCAAGTGGAGCCTCCTGATCGAAGAGGTAAATTCCTCCGATCAAGAGGCTGCCGTCCAGTTCAGCTGCCTTAGCCGCTTCGTCTTCCATGCGCTTCGTTTCCGCAATGATCCGGTGAAGCTCTGCGACGGTAAGAACCTTTTCCGTGCGCAGGGCTTCCCGCATAGCGGTGACTTCAGCCAGCGAAAAGACAAGCTTCTTCGCAGCTCGAAGCTGCGGTAGGTGCTCGAGCACAGACGCGTCGAGAAGCTCAGAATTTTCTACGATTTGTCGCACAGTCTCAGTAATGTCTTGCTGCTCTGCCATAGCAGGTCGTAGAGGAGAAGCGTGGACGCTACTGAAAGAATCCAGCATGAGTAAGATGCATATGGAAAGTTTCGCGCATTTAGACCACCCGAATAACATCAAAGTTATCGCGAAACAGATCATAAACGTAAGTATAGTCCATAGCTTCAAGTGATCTAGAAACAGACTATTCCACACGAAGCTCAAGATGTTAGGGATCTCAAAGGGGAAACTAGTTATGCCACCATACTGAATACGGTTCAGATGTTCTAGCGTATCGTCACCGTGCAAACGTCCTTTGAGAACAAACGTCAATGAGGACCTAGGACAATGCAGAGTACATACTTCGTCGACTATAGAACGGTTAAAGTGTAGGTGATAAGCTGCGGAGCTGCTATTTTCCTTGCAGTGAACGGGAAAGGTAACGGACGGACACGCAGCATGTGCCACGATGTCACCGAAGTCAGTATCGCATTGATATTCTAGCACGCTTGACGAAGAACAGGAATGACATCCCGAAAAATTCAAGACGTTGAACTTAACGCATCGGGCGTCTTCACTTAACGTAGTCAGTTCCAGGTTATTGAGCGTTATTTGGACTAAGGAAGTCTCACGAACGGTGTCAGCAACAATTAATCCAGCAATGTTATCAAGTCGAGAATTGCCGAAGAAGTGCGGAAGTAACTGCGAAACGGATTCCAAGTCAGTGCTTAAATAATCTTGGTTAGGACAGTCGCAAACTTGCATAGAATTAGCTTCATGACATCTGCAGTCAGTCGGCTTTAGTTCACAGTCAAACTTTTTAGCCTTGTCAGCGTCAAGACATTCAAGGGGATGAATTTTACCGGGAGTGACAGCAGCTATTTTTCTACCGTTAGACACGAATTGCTGCTTTAAGATATCTAGCGGTGGATAACCTGCAGCTGTAAGCGATACTCTAGTAGAATCACGGTAAAAATCGTTATTATAATCTAGTGACAGGTTGAAGGCTTGCTTGTTGTGACCCTCAAAAATTTCTAGCTGCAAGGGTAGCTTGACCTTCCAGCTACACCTAAAGGTTTCGTATAGGTCGCTAGAGAGAGGCGTAGCATACAATGAATGGAACAAACAAGAAGAGCCACCGAAAAAGCAGCCACAGCTCCAGGATGAACAGCTGTCCCAGCAGCCAGCAATCGATGGCCAGTTGTTAGTCGCGCCTAGTTCGGGTATAGGTGTCGAGGCATTGACGCTGCTGCAGAACATACCGGTACAGCTCCCCGTTCGGGGGCAGCGACGAACCGAATGAACCTCTAGCTTATGGGGACGTGTAAACTGAACGTCCTTCTTTTCGCATTCTAGGCGGAGCGGGGATGCGGTAAGCTTTAAGGTACCGACGGTACGACGCTTGTCGTCGCGCATAAATAGGCAATATTCAGTATGGTTACCCCGCACAGGTACTTGGGTGGTAAAGTCGAAGGAACAGTTAAGCACAGATGCGGAACGGTGACAGTGTTCCGTTCTCGCACTAATGGTAGATACGTCGGTACAGGCATACGAGCAACATGGAAGTAATAGCGCGAGAAGCATCGACGCAAGGGACACGAAACGTATGGGCTGTAGTCGCGGTAGGCGCGAAGGTGTCTGTTCAGATGAATGGACTGAACTGCGATCAGCGAGGTCCAGGGTGGAGCAAGGATCACTAGGGTCAAATTCCGTTGGTGACGGTTCCTTTTGAAGTAAACCTTCTAGTACCTCGAGTGCTTCCTCAATAGGGTCGGGGTCAACAGGAGCATTTGTCGTATCATCGAGATTTTCCAGGGAATGACGTGGTGTAGGAGCATGAGAAGGCGGCGCCCGATTGCGACGCCGCACGAAATACCTACGTACTCTGGTTTCACCATCGTCTTGCGTAACAGACAAATATAGTCTGGCACTAAAGGGACCTAAGTTCCTTTTTAGCCAGATTCCAGCATAAGTCAAGGCAAGAAGTATTCCTGTCAGTGCAAGATAACATAGAACAGTGAGGATTATTGCTGTTTCTCTAGAACTACAAAACATGGCTTGATAGCAGAATAAGCATCGATGGTTCCTGCATATGTCCACTTTAGGACATTGCACATCAATTTCTAGTACTTTCTTCGAAGTCTGCCAAGCAGGATGCCAGGATCAGAGTCGTAATACGAAAGTTCCCAGGCTTGTTCGCCCAGAGGGGTGCTAGTAACAGGACGTACGGTTACGGCAATGATCTTGCCTACTAGGGTAGGCTTTGAGAACAGCACGACAGACTTGTATGATCCGTCAACAAGCTTGATTTCTAGAACGTAACGGTGAGCTTCGTAGACTACAGGGTTCGATGAAGCAAGAGTGACCAAGCAAAGCGTTCTAGTCCCTGTGGATAGTAGGCCAAGTTCAAGGGCAAGATTATCACGAATCATGCTCAATTGGCTTCCAGAATCTAGGTAGATCGTCTCACTATAGACAGTCGAAGGGACGTTAGGATTTCGAATGTATCCAAATGCCGTTAAGAGCTGAACGGAATTGTCTAGCACGTTTTCACGTTCAGAAGGTAATTTGTCTAGCCGGACATACTTACCAGGGAGTTTATCGGCTCCAGAAATTTCACTTTCCGATTCGGATACAAGATGGGAATGATTTGATTCTCCTCCCTTTGCAAAGGCATGCACAGTCAAGGGGCATCCTCTCGCAAAGGTCACAAAGGGATCAGTCGAGTCAGTACAATGCTCGTCATCAGTAAATGTGTCTAGCGTCGCTGCTTGCACGCCATGCACTATTTCAGTACGCTTTATAGCAGGCTTAATGGGACGATTAGGTTGCCTAGGTCCAGAAGCGGAACGCCGAAGTCCTGAAGAGGAGCGATACCGCGGAGGAGGCGCAGATCGGGATCTAGACATGCTATTCTGACAAAACAGAGTATTATGCGTATTCATCTTGCAGTTTCTACAGACTGTCTTGGCCAAGCAATTTCTAGATGTATGACCAGTACGAAGACACTTCCAGCATAGTTCGAGTTCGAGAACACGTCTCTTTCGCTGGTCTAGCGTTTTATACTTGTCACAAGCAGACGCAGAATGAGAAGTGGACTGGCAGAATGAACATTTCCTGGGAGGGAACTGAGCCTTCGTAGCAGCAAAAGCTCCAGATGGAGAAATCTGTTCTAGTACCTTATAACTAGACTTGGTTCCCCGAATAACTCTGCCTCCCCTCTGATAACCAGACTGTCTAGGAGGTCTAGAAGTATCGTACCGGCTCACATGCGTTCGGCTAAAGGCTCTCAAGCTTCCAGAAGCGTCGCTCTGCATGGAGTCGACCCTTTCACGCAAAGAAAGAATACGTTCGACAGTCTTCAAGAGTTCACTAGTATTCCAGACAAAAGGAGTTTTGGTGAGCTCAGCTTGCTCCTCACGTCGCTCCTTTTGCTCATAGACCTCTGTGAGCACCCAAGGAGCGAGTTTTTCCTGGATCAGAGACTGAATCTGGAAATGATCGACAGATTCTTTCATGGTACCTAGCTCGCGACAAATACGTTGAATTTCCTCTAGGTTAATTCTAGCATCGCGAACAGAGTTTCCAGATTTTCGGAGCTCCTTGAGCTCCTTATGGAGGAA
>JNEY01000502.1:6096-25421 GCA_020875895.1 Aphelenchus avenae | reverse complement strand
ATTAGAGCACATACTCCACCTCCAGAACGATTTAGACGATCAGAGCGAACGACTGAATACCGACCGAACGTGTACAACGCGCTAGGAACAAGTTCGTTAAACCAGCTCTCAGTAATGAAGCAAATATCGACATTTTCGGTGTTCAAAAAGTTTTCAAATTCTTTCAGTTCTGCTGATTTTTTGTAATTTTTTGTCAGTTTTGCGAGTGATCGCGCGTTAAGTAGGTAACAGTTTAGAAGTGACTGGTCGCTGGTTTGAACCCCTTGTTCCTAACCCGGCACATTGAGCAGAGGCTGAGCATCGCGAATGCGAAGAGGCTTTGGGTCGGGCAGGGTCACAATCCTCAGGTTGGTGTAGTGGAACTTATACAACTTGCATGAGAGGTTCATGTCCCAGGCCTGCTTCTTAAGGGCATGGTGGGTCTGAAGCTCAAGAGGAGTGAGGTCCCGACGGACGGTGATAGACGGGAAGCGAGCAGAATAGAAGTTTTTTTTGACAGAAGCGAAGTTTTGGAGGAACTTATCACGGGCATGAGACGTGGAGAATGGTACCTTGATGATGCGTCCCCGCTCCGGCTGCTCCCGTCCATGGCGATGAATGCGCTCCGTGTTCAGCTCGTCCTTCACTCCGCACCGCTCGGCGATTTCCGTGACCACTGCGATGTCCTCCTCAGCGCTCTGCTCGGGAAGACGCTCGATCACTGCACTGAGTTTCTTCTTCTCCGCTGACTGCTGCTCGGCCAGGACCCGCGACGCGATGGCTGCGACGTCGAACGGCTGCTGCGGCGGCTGCCCGTATCGATTGGCGGCGGGCGCACTGCTTTCCTGCTGCTCAAGCACGTCGACGCGGCTTGTGACTTTCGCAAGACCGTCGCAGAGGGCATCCAGCTTCTGGATCAGCTTCTCCAGGAGGACGTCCGTAGAGGATTTGGACGGCATGCTCGGCCTGCTGTAGGTGATGCGGAGACTGGGAGTCTTGGCGATGCACAGCAAGCAGTAATACTTGTCGATCCTCGAGAACTCCGAGGCCGGAATACCGATGCAGACGTCATGCATCCACGACTGGCATTTCTCGCAGCAAATAACGTCGGTAGATGACGGCTGGTCCTTAGCTTTACAGACACATGGCTTGGGCTGGGACGCGGTCGGCGCCATAGAGGTGGCGCGTATTTATTCGCAGCGGCGGGAGGAACCGACCGACTCGCACGGCGTAGCGTGTGAGTGTGTTTCTAATGGTAAAAGGCGGCCAAGGTATGCCAAAAGGCTCGGTCGAGCCAATGCTTTTAGGGCATTATGCGATAATAGACGCTCCTGTGCAGTCTGAACTCTATCATCGAATGCATCATCATCGATGTATACTTCATGCAGAGGTCCACCAATAGCATCTGGAAAGTCGTGGGGACATAGCTGCCAGATCAAATTTTGGTTTAGCGGACGACGAATCTCCGAAAATCAAGAAAAAAAGCAGAAAAAGCATGCGCTAGGCCGCAAACAGCAGAAAGCCGCTAGTATACACTAGAGCGCTGGACTGACTCCATCCGAAAAGGTTTTCGATATCCGTCCAAGTTTGCATTGTTCGTTAGACCTCTTGAGGTTAGGATACGTATATACCGTATTTCTTTGAATAGAGCCCCTGGTGCTCTATTTTTCAAAGCCTCAATTTCTGATAATTTTAAAATTTTATTAAATGTTTAAAAATTTATTTTTCGTTTATTCATTCATAATGTGCATGAAAATTATTGTTTTACCATTATCCGTTCAAATACTGCCTTAACTTGAAGATAAAGACACAGAAGCTGGCTAGCTTGGAAGAGGCTAGTGGGGCTCTGTTCAAGGTGGGGTTCTATTCGAGGTGGGGATTTATTATTCAAAGAAATACGGTATGTATTTGTTTTGGCCTTGACGGGCTAAATAAGAATCATTCTTCGGTTTTACCCCCTCCCTTTTGTCCCCTAAAAGAGAGGTCAAATTCCCCATAACGGCGATTTTACGGGAAGACGTTGGAGCATCACGTCGTACCTCAAACGAAAACGACCCGGTTGGAGAGACGAGAGGATCAGGGTCTGTTCCGATACAAAACGGTACAGTTGTACGGACTACTGTACGGTTCGGTCGTTCAGTACGGAGTACCCAACTTTTCGGTGCGGAATACGGTACGGCTGCAGTTTTCTCGACATTTAGGAATAGTACGGCGTACCGTACAAATTTGCGGCCGTACCGTACTGCTCGGTATGGATGCCCGTGTCGTACTCGGTACCCAACTTTTGGATGCGGAGGGGTGGGGGGAGTAAGCACGTTACGAAGGGGTCAGTACGATACGAAGTAATGTACGGTTCGGTCGTTCATTACGGAGTACGGTACGGTTGCAGTCTACTCGACACTTAGCACCGCAGCCCGTACTAAGGCAATACCGTACCAGTTTAGGCCCGTAGCGTACTGTTCGGTACGTAGGAATCTTAGGCAGAAATCCGCGAGAACGGCACATGTCACGACGTGGGCGAGCATCCGCTCTACCGCTTGGTGGACGCTGTAAACAGGCCGTCGAAAGAAAAGTGCACTTCCCGAGTCCTTGTGTCGGGCCGCCTGTGGTTCCATCCTTGCTCGCATGCATGATTATTGTGATCATCCATTGCGCGGTCATTTTTATATGCGGCTGACAAATCTGCGAACATATTCGGCGGACAAGTACGAATTTTATTAATCAAAAATCGCATAACTCTGTGATATGACCCTAGTAACAGAACGTGTCGTGCGCTACCAGCGTCGAACCACCACTGTGGAGCTGGCCTCCACCTGCCCTGACCAAGCAGCTGTGGATCGTGCACAGAGCGGCTTTCCTTGATCTGCAGATCCCTCCCCCCCTCTGGGTGAACAACCATTCTGGGCATCCCCCAGTTAGACGCCTGCTTCGGCCAGAAACCGTACGTCGTCTGCGTGGTACCCGTCGTCTACGCGGTCTCCGCGGTCCTCGTGTCGGCTTCGAGTTCACTGGCGATGAGCACGAACGGTGTGGTGACGACGCTACCTTCGTTATTCCGGTCTTCGCGACTAGCGTGAAATCCCCACAAGACAAATTTGTCATATTTTCCCCACAAAATTTTTATATTCACAATTTGCCTTACTTTCCCACAAAATTTTATATAAAAATTCGTCGGGAAATAAGGCAAATTTGTGGGGGGAAATATGATTTTGCCCCGGTCTTCAACCCAGTCTGCACGATTTTTTTGTCAAGGCGTACCGCAATGCCCTGCTGCGTTGCTGGGGGTGTGCGCTGTCCACCAAACAGACCGGAGGTGTGCACCTAACAATTGGCATCGGTTTGTCGATTGCTTCACGAAAATCGCAGACACGAGAAGCTGACGCACGAATATCTGACGGCGACGGCGAGGTTCTTTCGCACGGCTCCCGTCGAACATGAGAGGATACGTAGAAATTACGATCACGCGAAAAGTCAACCAGACCGCTAATAGATAGATGAGGTCTTGTTCGGCTTGGACGGCCTTGTAGGCATCGAGGAGGTCGCAGCGAACCGAGTAGCCGCCCAAGTAGCGACTCGGGACATCCGACAAAGGCCTTCGCTTGCTCGGAGTTTCGAAAAACTTTTCAGATGTACACTCTCCGTCGAGGAAGGAGCGATTTCTTGCGCCCGCTAGCGCTCCGCGAATCAGTTCCTCGGCGAAATTTGACGATACCGGGCCATGACTGCACTGCACAGTCCACTCTGCGAAGGGTTCCTTCTGATGACGAAGCCGAGCAATTCAGCGACCATTGAATGTACACGCCTAAAGTAAAAGGTCTGAAAACTTTTGATGCAGAAGCGCCACATTCACCCCACAGTCGTTTTGTGATGGATGAGCTGTTCAGTTTAAGCTTTTGCGAGGGGCCCGAAAACGTTTGGAACGCACTTCCAAGCGGAAATGAATTGGGCTCACCATGACCGACTTAATCCGCCTGACGTTGGGATGTGCTTCTCGACTCCTCTACCGCCCGACAGTGCTGGGAAACGCCTATCCCTCGTCACCTCCTTCTAAAGGAACCCTTCTAAGCGAACAACGACCGATTGCATAGTAGTTGGTAACCAAAGAAGAAGCAAGGCAAAAGTCCACTTTTTGCCCGGAACCAAAGGGGGTCCCTTTGATTTCGACCCCCGCGGATATTGAGATAGCGGACATCTGGATGTTAATGCACCGTTCAAAACGAGCGGTTACTTAAGGAGCATTTGAGAGCGTTTTAAGGTGTTTGGGGCGCTTTACTAGTACCCCCCTCCCGGAAACTTGGGACAGAACCGAAACTATCACAAAACAAATTATCTGCACGCGGTTCAATGACTAACCATCGAAAGTCGAGAGAGAGAGAGCAGTTCCAGACACGAGTGCTTCTTCAGTTGGTCTTTCCCATTCATGGCCAACCCCGTCAGTCCAAACAGCGAGCTTAATGAACTCCATGTCTCGAACTCTCACTGTCACCACTTACCTCCTTGTTCAACGCGTGTCGCGTAAACAGTGGCATACGATGCGAGGAACGCGATCAGACCGAGGAGAGGAAAGAACGCTGCGACGAAGTACGTCGCTCGCTTCAAGCGGTCTGGACCAACGTCAGCAAGCTTCTCGTGTACGACTTTGTAGCGTCGTCGCAGAGCGGCGTAAAGTTTCATCGAAAATTCGCGTTTCTATAAGATGTTAGTAAGCTGTATCACGGGTTTATGGAAAGAGTTTGAAGGTCGCAAATCGTCCTTTTGCGAAATGTGCCGATAGTGAAAGGAAAAGAACTCTTAAAAACTTAATCGCTCTTAATTAAAATCATTGAAAATCGACTAGGATATTATCGGAAAATACGATACAGTCGATATACGGGCCAAAAGCTAACAATTAGGAAAATGTCTGGCGACGGGCGGAAAAGATTCGCAGTTTCGGACTTGGTAATGGTTTCGTTGCCCAGCCCGTGTGAAAATTATGCTCGTCTACGTTCCGTGAAGCGAGAGCGGTACGAACATGCTTGATTTCAACAAACGACAACATTCACAAGGAATGTTTGCAGGTAGGCCAAGGTCTGTGCTTGAAAGTTTCAGGACATAATTGACTTTATTGGAAGAACATGCCCGTTTGCCGGTGGCTGACTGCAACTTACGCTACGCGCGTGTTCATCAGCGTTTTAGCTCTCCAAGCGTCGGTGAATAACAGTTTTTCGAACAGCACTCCGCATAGATTATCGGCGCTTCAGAAGAAATCAATGGCTCCTCTTTGCTCAGAGACTCAGTGCGGCATCCGCTAAGAGTAGGCGAGAGAATAGCCGCCCTGCGAGAGCGCCCAAGAGGCACTCTCGCGGCGGCGGTGTCGACTGGCTCAACTTGGCCACATGACATTGTGCCTCGGGCATCAGGCATGTCGCACCAATGAACGTGACCATGCTCACTACGAGGTTTTGGTCCAGAATAAAGTATGGAAAAGCAGAAAAGAAATTGATGCAGAGGCCAGGGATATTCCCCGCGCCATTCCGAAGCGGTTGTGCTTCTGGACCTTGATTCTCCGTTCGTCATTCGGTTTATGGCACGCTAAACGGAAGCGTTTTCTCCAGAAGATAGGCGTCTTTAAGTCCACCTGAATTACAGGCTGAAAAGCTCTTTTCCAAAGACTTCGAATATTTTACGTAGTGTTCGAAATGGAAATGTTGATGAAACCCTGTACAACGGGCCTTGAAACGAAAGCCCGGCTCGGCCCGGTAGACCTGGAGGTCCGGCCCGGGCCCGCCGGGCCTTTTCTAAACCGGGCCTGGGGTAGGCCCGAACGCCCGGCACGTCAGGCTTATCCTGGGAAAAAAGACAGGGCCGTCTACTGTGGCTCGATTCTTCGCCATAAATGTTAGCGTAACGTTATGAAACAGAATATGTTCGTGGAAAACGTGCAATAAAACTGTGATCGGACTTAAGCCACCTCGGATTTATGGAACGGAGGCGGGATCACCGCTGAGACTTTAACAGGGCGCGCTTGCGCTGGAAAGGGAGCGTCCAGAAAATGTGTAATCATTACATGGAGGGGTCGGGTCGGCCATGTGGGGAATTCAGTGCAAAAATTTATTACACACAGTGCAAGGGGGAGGGAGGGGAAGGGGGGTAAAAAGGGCGATGTAATGATCACACATTTTCTGGACGCTCCCAAAGTGGTTTCCTACTGAGCGCATGTAACTAACCAGCTTTTACCAAAAATCCAGTGAGCTTCACGAGCCGTTTACCGGACTCGCCACCCCTCGTAATCCGTCCGCGATAATTTCTCTTCTCTCTGTCCCGCCAAAGTGAGGTTCGCAATTAACAAATCACCTTTCTCGACGCATACGTCTGTTGAAAACCGCGTTTAGCTAGCCAAAGGATAACCTAATGCTTGTGGTTACGTGATCACCTTCCTATTCCCTCCTCCACACAATCGCCCATGAGCAATCACGGTTCTGGCCTTGGTAACCACGTCACTCTTCCCCGCGGGGCTCATGGAATCTCAGATCGCTCCCTAAGAGTGCAGAAGGCTATCACATTTCGAACTACGTGCAAGTTACTCATAGGTTTCGGCCGGGGACTGATCGAACATCATATTCTATTATTATCCTTTCTAGGAAACACGACTAGAGTGCGAAACGGGCCGGCTCGCGCCCGGCCCGAAGTCTTCATATTGGACTTCCAGCAGTTAGAATGTCAACTCAAGGTAGTTTTTGTAGCCTGATGGTTAAATTATTCGACCAATTCGCACTATTTTTGGAAAATATCTTCTCTGTTTAAGCACGTAAGCAAGTAAGTAGTCGCTTTTTTGGTTAAAAACCAAAAAAAACACTGTTTAGAAAAAATCTACTTTCACGAGCCCGGCTTGACCCAGGCCCCGTGCGGTCCGGCCCGGGCCGGCTCGGGCGGGGCTCACAAATCTAGGGCCCGGACCGGGCCCATGAAAAATCAGGCCCGAGTCGGGCCGGAGTAGGACTCTGAACTCTGGACACGACCTCTTTAGATCACCAGAACAAGCATATAACCGGAACTAGGCATTCCGCAGCCAGTGCAATAAAAAGACCAACGCAGAACGCTTCGGGTGATAAGCTGAGAGGAATGAGTGGAAAAGCAGCGATGATCAATGTCAGAATTGCAGAAAGCAGTAGCTCACGTACGAAGAGCTGACCTTGTCGGCCGGGTTTGTTCCGGCAATAGTCGTCGTACACGTCGGGGTAATGACGGGTCATAAAAACATGGAAAACTAGAAAGAACGCTACTGCAACGAAGACGCCTCTGACTTCAGGCTGATCGGCCTTGTAAGCGCCGAGGAGGTCGCAGTATGCCGAAAAACCGCCCAGATAACGGCTCTGAACGTCGGGCATTGTCCGCTTGTCGGCTTTGCACTCTCCGTCGATGAAAGAGCGATTTTTCGCGTCTTCAAGCGCTCCGATGATCATCTCATCGGCTTTGAGTGGCGCTAGCGGTCCGTGACTGCATTGTAGAGTCCATCTCCAGAAGGTTCCTTCCGGCGAAGAAGCCGAGCAGTTCAGCGACCACTTTATGTACACACCTAAACTTAACGGTTTCAGGATTTCTGCTGCTCACTCTAAGCAGGGCATGGACTAGAGTTCGGAGTCCCAGCCAGGCTGCCAGCCGAGCTGACTCGGCTAGTAGCTTGGCTCGACGAGTCCACCTCGCTCGAATCCAACGTTCTTTTATTTTTACGTTTTTTTAAACATCATTTATCGTTAAAGATCGGGACCCGTGCCGTATTACGGCCCGTACCGTTCCGTACTGGCGTACTGCCGGTACGGCGGTACGTACGGCTTTAGTGTTATGGTATTTTAACCAGTGTGGGCCGCAACACAGTACGGTGGTACGAGGAGCCAGTACTGTACGGCGGTACGGAACGGGTGCGGTTGCCGATCTTCCATTTTTCCAAGTATGATTTTTCAGTTATGGGCATAGATCCCCTGTCAAATAGTCCAAACGGAGACAGCGAATACAAGAAGGCTTCTCTTGCGATTGCTTATGTACCTTGTTCAACGCGTGTCGCGTACACACTCGCATACGACGCGAGGAAAGCAATTAGGCTGATCACCGGGAATATGGCTACGACGAAGCATGTCGCTCGCTTCAAGCGGTCTGCATCAGCGTCAGCGAGTTCGTTACGCGCCACATCGTTGCGTTGGCATAGAGCGTCGCAGAGTTTGTGTGTGAATCCGCGTTTCACTTCGGCCTAAAATGATGTTTATGCCGCTTCTCTAACTAATCTTTCCTGCTCCAAAATGTACAGAAAGTCTGAGGCTGTGTGGGCTTCCAACCTAAGGCCACTCGTTGAACGGAGCAGGGCCAATTCTGAAAAAAATAAGACATGCAGACGATAAAAAACGCTACGAGAATTTTAAATTTTGTAATTTTCCAAAATGTTCAATCGAAAATTGGTTTCGGAGGAGGGGGGGAAATTGCAGGAAGCAGCGTAAACAGCTATTTTCAAAGGAAGGAACTATTAAAGATACAAAAGGAACTGAAGCTCTTGAGAAGCTCCTGTTCAGAAACTCAAGCCGAAACCCAAAAATCGCCTACATTTGTAGTATTTTCGAGAACAGAAGATTGTAGAATTAACTAAACCTGAAATAAGTTGAATGTTGCCGCAATGCAAAAGCAGTCTATGAGCAAAATGTAACAAAAGATAAAGCTGAGTCGTTACCAGCCACTCACGTAAAGTCATAGTTACCATTCGTACGAAATTCCTTAATGCAACTTACGGCCTTGTTTTTGTCCTCGAACATCATTTGAAACTCTCCAGCGTCCAGAATTAACTAATGAATGTTTCTAGAACTGCATCATGTGTAACTTTACGACGCTTCGGAATAAATCGATGGCTCGACTAAGCTCAATTAGTCCACGCAGCACCGCTAGCAGGAAGCGAGAGAACAGCCTCCATGCGAGAGTCCACACGGGGCACTCTCGCGGTGATGGCAACTGCGTCGGATGACGTTGACTGGGGCCAGTTGGGCCACATGACGTTGTGCGTCACGCGTTTCTCAACAATGAATGCGGCCCGCGATGCCCACAAGGTTTTCAGCTAGAACATGGGCGAAGGACAAGTAAAATGGGAAAAAGATGAGGGTGTGCTTACTGATCACGGCTACCCGAAATCGAAGCTGGCTAGCAAAAACTGCTATTGGTTAGCAAAGTTTTTCGGCCGAAAAGGATGTTAAACATGGCATCCGAGCATGGGCATCTAGACTATTCATGAGCTTTTTTGGATGCGGGCTGAAAACTTTCATACCATACCTACCTACTCTGGTTTTGATCGAACGTAGGCTTTGTATTGTGATCGGCGCTGGGCTACCCGGGACTCCGGGTCTGACTAGTCCGGTGTGCGTGGGCGACCAGTCAAGAAGAGGACCGGACTCACAACCGACCGGTGCGGTCCGATCTGATTAATTACCGTTGATGTCCTGAACGTACAGGGCATGGACCGGACCGGAGACTAGCCCTGTCCGGTACGCAGCCGATCTGGCCTCGAACAGAGCTAACCGGACCGGACTTTTAGAATCTCGCAGGACCCGGACCATACTCCCATCGGACCGGTTCGGTCCTGTTGGCCAACCGGACGAATAGGTCCGGCCCGGTGAAGATCCCTAGCTTTATATACCTGTGCCTTCAAAAACACGTCCAAATGGACGTTGCGTAATTCTCTTATCACCTGGTCTAGGAAAATATCAGCGGACCGCACTGTTTTGTTGCTAACGGAACAGGGCCAGGATTTTCAAAATGAGGCACATCGTCAAAGTTATTTTTATCCTTCTTCGCACATAAGAAAGATATATCGCCAGTACAAGCACATGCACGGAACCAAAACGAGTAGGATGAAGAAGAACGCATTGCGCTATAAGCTGTGTGTGACAAGCGGGACGACGGCGGAGAAAAGTACCAAAACGACGAGCTGACTATACGACGACCTGACGCTATTAGAGGAGCACATAGCTGGAACTTGCGACTACGTTCGTTAAATGCCATTTTCGGCTGTACGGAACGGAGGGCCGTCTGACAGGCAATTTCCTCTACTGAAATCGCACCGTACCCAGAGTGGTCTTTGCCTTGGACCGTCAATTTTGCGTGCAAGTCTTAGCCGTATTATGTCCTAAAATCGGCCCGTCGAGCAACCATACCTCTATTCATTTGGGGAAGCCCTTTCTGCATCGGACGCCTGAACAAGTGGGAGTGTGGAAAACACGCACATCGGACTATTTTGGAAAAATCGAGGTTTTTCTGAGGTCTTTCTAGTTAAGCTGTAGATTAGCAATAGGTTTCGGCCCTTTAATATTTCAGACCTATTGTTACTCTTTACTGTTATATGTTACTCTTTTGCTCAGACTAAAGGGAATGAGGCCAGGGTATGGGACGGAGGCACATCATCTGAGTTTATTCTTATCCTTGCTAGCACATAAGCAAGATATCTCACAAGTACAAGCACATAGGTGGAACTTGCGACTCTACAAATATCAAAGCGAATAGGATAAACAAGAACACTTTGGGCGATAAGATGAGAATGACAAGTGGGAAAACAGCGGAGAGCAATACCGAAATTACGGAGACGAGTAGCTGACGTACGAAGACCTGACTGTGTTGGCCGAGTTTCTTCCGACTGCTTTCATCGTACATGCCGGGATACCCAAAAATCATAAACCCATTTCACAGCAACCAAAGCAGTAGTATAAAGTGGTTATCTTCGGCCTGAACAGTCTTGTAGGCATCGAGGAGGTCACAGTGTACCGAGTACCCGCCCAAGTAACGGCTCTGATCATACGAGTCCGTCCGCCTCTACATTCTCCTGAGATGACGAAGCGATTTTTGGCGTCCTCAAGTGCTCCGCGAATGAGTTCATCGGCATACAATAACGCTACCGGTTCATGTTTACATTTGAGAGTCCACGTCCACAGAGTCCCTTCCGACGACGAACCCCAGCAGTTCAGCAACCATTTTATGTATACCAACCACGGGCAACGGGCCTTCAAGGTCGAGGCCGGGGGCCCGGCTGGTTCTGCCGAAATCGAGGCCCGGCCCGGCCCGGCGGGCCTATGGCCCGGTTGCCCATGGTTGATGTATACACCTAAAGACGTTTTCCATAGGAAAAGCTACGAACAAAATTATCCTAGAGCCGCTTACCTCCTTGTTCGACGCGCGTCGGCATAAGCCGGTCCGGGCCAACGTCCGCTAGTCTGTTGTGTGCCCCAATATAGCGCTGTCGTATAGAGTCGAAGTATTTCGCTGAGATATTGCATCTCGTACCAGCCTAGGTGTCGTTTCTGTTCAAGTCTTACTCTCACCAAGACAGTCTCAGTCCCAGGCATCTTGCTGAGCCGGCTGAGATTCTCGAGGTATTGCGTGCCTAAGCGTATGCTAGGCACAAC
The DNA here is from genome assembly GCA_020875895.1 of Aphelenchus avenae. Taxonomy (NCBI): domain Eukaryota; kingdom Metazoa; phylum Nematoda; class Chromadorea; order Rhabditida; family Aphelenchidae; genus Aphelenchus; species Aphelenchus avenae. The sequence goes on along the minus strand of JNEY01000502.1, from coordinate 14,034 downwards.
AGGGGAGATGGCTCGGCATGGGGGCCCTTTTCTGAAGAAAACGTACCTACTTGTGTGACAGTAGGTACATTTGAATGTTCTAAAACAGTTCATAAATTCGAAAACTACCACTTTTACCGTTACTTTGGGGATTTTGAGACCTTTTTTGACGCACTTTATGAACTTACTTAAACCTTTCCAGACTTTCACCCCTTATCCTATAATACTAAATACTGCCCTGAGGTGCAAACGCTGCCGTACCATCCTCCGTGTAGCACTGCGGTACTGCTCCCTCTTCCCCCTAGTCAGAAGTCGCCGTACTAATCCACGACTCGAAAACTCCAAAAGCATAAACGGCGGGAAAAGAACAGTTGGTTTCAACAAACATACCGGGATGTGCGAAGGAAGCCTACTCTTGTGGGCTAAGGACACGTATGTTTCAAACGGTCGTAGAAGCGTTCCAGTTTGGAAAATCGACCATAACTTTTCCGGAGACCAATACCGCCATTATCATCTTTATTGTTAGGCATACTGCGCATATCTTAGCATAAATCATTTGGTCGAAAAAATTCGACCAGATCTGAAAAAAGTGCTTGGTCCCCATTTGCATTGTCTCAATTTTTGCACGGGGTGCATGCCGGAGAAACGTATCAACTTTCGAAGGAAGCGACTTTATGGACCCTATCGTACTTTATGACGTGCTCAATACATTGCAGAATAATCGTACGCTCGCCACTTTTTTATCCGCCTTCCGATTTTTTTTGTCATATCCCCATGAGGGCTTTGCACTCGTTCGAGTTTCCGTTTCCGTTTTCGTTCGTTTTCTCGTTTTCGTCGGACGAAAACGAAAACGAAAATGAGGAACCTCGACTTCGCCGAACGAAAACAAACGAAAAGGAGAGACAAAACGGCAAAACCGCAAATTTTCACTGATTTTGTACAGTCTTCGTTTTCGTTTACGTTCGTTTTCTCGTTTTCGTTGGAAGGAAACGAAAACGAAAACGAGCGATTTTTATTTTCAATGAATGAAAACGAGAACGAAAAGAGTGCTACGATTTACGTCAAACGAAAACGAAACGAAGACGAGTGCCCTCATTTTGGTCGGACGAAAACGAAAACGAATATTTTGGGAAATTCAAAGCCCTGATCCCCATTACCATAAAAACTCTGTGTCATTTTTGTCATTCTGGAACCCCATCATACCGCGTTCAAGCCGTCGTATCTCAATAAGCAGGTGAACCTCACTAGCGTCCATTAATAAGTCTTTGGTAGAAGTGCACAGCCGCCTAACTAAGCGGCGCGTCAGATGAAATCAATGGTTCACCTAAGCTCGGCTAGTCAATGCGACTGCAGCTAGCAGCAAGTGAGAGAACAGTCGGCGTGCGATAGTCCACAAGGAGCACCATCAAGGCGGGGGCAACTGCGTCGTATTACGTCGACTTAGCCTATTGGGCCACCACATTGCACAACAGCAAATGAAGGGTTTGGTCTAGGTTAGTAATCTAATCCGTCTGGCGATATTCTAGTTTTGGCGTCCAACAGCTAAGAAACAACCCAAGCCAAAAGCTGTTAGCATACGCAATAAGCAATAAGAAAACATGAACCGCAGGTCTGGCACGCTGAGAGCGTTTGTCGAGTGCAGTAAAACTGCGCGCATAAGTGAGCCTCACAGCGGAGTGTGCCGTGCGCGACAGAACCCTGCTAAGATTAAGCTCTCATGCACGCAAGTGCACAAGACAATTTCGTCAAACTTACGCTATGATTCGCCAAGCAGTCGTCCTAATTAGTATGGGACATCAGAATAGAGTTCTCTAAGCGACCATGCCGTGCTCCGCGGAAACGGAGGGCTTATTGCATGCATAACCATAGTTTTCACCTGTCCGGAAGCTCGTCCTCGTCATTGCCAGAGGAGGAGGAGGTTTCTGGGAGAAGAGGACGAGGGACGAGAACGAGGTTGGAAATTCGTCCGGAAGGAGGGACGAAGTTTTTGGACGAAGTCAAAACAATGCGCATAACTCACAATCAAGAAAAGGGCCTTACTGTCGTCACCAGGCCCGGCCCGCAGGTATTTATGTCGAGTCCCGGCAAGTAGCAAATACGAACCGAAGAATGTTGCGGCAAGGAAACGTCACATTTTTGACTAAAATCTCTTAGCGCCGCCTGTGCCGGGGCATTAACCTCAGTGCCTATTTATGGATGCTTTAGCAACAGGTAAACATCAAGAACGCAATAAGAAACGCAGCACCCACGGCGCAATATGTAGAGACATTCCGAATGGTAAGTAGAGGAATACAGCGAACATCGAGAATGCCAGGAGAAACGAAAAGCCCGCCCAGAACGTGTCCTCCGGCTCAAAGAAAACGGTCGCAAAAACGGCCGCTTTATCCGCCAGTCGATGCTTCAGAGACCTGAACTCCTCGACGTCGGGATAGAGCGTCCGAATAAACAGTTTTTCTTCGGCGCTAGAGAGTTGGTAGAGCTTGAGGGTCCTTTCCTTGTCGCGTCGCAAAGAAGAGTGTACGCAGCTCTGTTCGCACTAAACAAGGTTTTGCATGTCAAGAATCAAGTGGTGTGGCCCTTCAAATGGGCACGCCGGAGAGTCCGGGCCGGGATTAATCTCATTCTCAAACCCTCAGCAAACGCCCCTCGGGAACCGCCGCATTTTTGGGCCCGTCGTGCGAAACCACCCCACAGTTGTGTCCCTCATGAAGATGTAAGATCATGAAGAATTAACGGGTGTCACTTCTTAATAAATACTTTTAAGAAAGTTTGCATCGAATTTTTATGTGCCAATTGTGGATAGATTTTTTTCGTGTCTGGCCTGTCCGCATCCGGCTACGCCCGGAGCTGCCTCTTACCAACGGAAACGAGACCCATAGGCCGCTTACGTATGGGGGAGCACTGTCTTTATGGGCCCCTTGAAAGCAGTACCTATTGAGTTCGTAGTTGGCCACACACGAAACAAATTCGTGCACCGCAAGGACAGTGCACGAGGGTGCATCCGATGCTCTTGTTCAGAGGCCGGGTGCAGCGGGGACAACGACGAATGACAAGAGCTAAAGTTGTGATTATGAGGAATGAGAAAGGTCAAAGAGGGCATGCTCACATGGACAGCCGTTGGTCGTCTCGTTGTACGTCGCACTCTTGAATGTCCCGCTTCAACAAGTCTTTCTCGAGCATGATCCTTCTTTCTAGCTCGCGTTCCATCGTGGACGGCAACGTACGGCGTACAGTCTCTGAAACGCTTAAATGAATACGTTCATCCGTGGTAGTTCAAAGCTGACGTTGCTGAGTAGAATAGAGGGGTCTAAATTTCGCGTTGTCTCCTAGAGCGGGGGGAGGGGTATTGGCAATATTAGCACTAAATTAGCGTAGTCAATATTAGCCTTAGGGGCACTAAAGTTTATACGTGGAATTTGCCTAGAGTTCGATCACTACCTATATCTTGTCGCCAAACAGTTTTGACTTGTTTGATACAAGCAGGTTTAAAAAAGTCAGTAAATCGGGGGATTCCGGTAGTTTCACTGATAAAACCGGTGAGTTGTTTATTCACGACTTTCACGAGGGGCAGGAGTGTTGTCCTCCAAAAAACCTTGTGGACCTCGCATATTTTCTGCCCTCGGCCCTCGCCCCCCCCCCATAGCGACGCGTCCGGCGCACTTTCATAGACCTCGTCTGCAGTTTTGAGTTCCAGTCTCCATACCGTTTGGCACGGCACGGATACGGGCCAAAAGGGGCCGCATCCGGTTCCATGCTAGTACGGCACGGCTCGAAATTGACACCGTGTAGTCCCTTTCAGTGGAGTACGACACTGTAAATGGTAACTTGTCTCGCCCTTGCGTTTGTCGTCCCTTTACTCTACGGCACGGAGTACGGTACGGGAGGGGTCAGTGCGGGACGGAATAGGAAACAGAGTGGGGGGGGGCGAGGTCTACTTTCATAGCGTCTGGTCCTCTCCCTACGCAAATGGCTTACCGAATAGCAGTGGATTTTTGCAATACGGAAACATGCAGCAAAGTCCGCCAAGATCCGAGTGCAGTGGCATCTGGTGTCCCAGCGTTGATTCCGCATGCCGTCGAATGCAAGCACGGCAAGCACTGTGCTGAAGCTGCGTGTTTCCGGCGGTCGGTCCTTCCCTTAGTAGCGCTCCCGTTTCGTGGTATGAGACAAATTCACCCAGCACTGCGGGCATGCAGCAAATAGGACACTCAACAAAGTCAAAGTTTTGCATTGTTTGCAATGATGGACCGCTCTCGTGGTACGTGTTGTAAGAAAGCGAATGAAAATTCTTGCAGCGCTTAAAGTCCTTGAACACTAGTTATGGTTTACGGTTTTTTACTGTCGTTTCTAGTAACACATGCGCGACACGTAATCAGTACAAGCAAAAAAGTGGAACGTACGCCTCCACAATCACTCCAAAGGCAAGCGTAAGAAAGAATGCTTTTGGTGATAAACCGAGTGTTGCATGCGGAAAAAGGATGGCGAGAGGTATTGCGACTACAGAAACAAGCAGATGACGTATGAGAACCTGATGCTGGAGTGGTTTTTGTCGACGCACAGCGTCGTATATGGAACAGTACGTAGCAAGTGAAAGCATCCGAAAGAATGGCCAGGCCCCTATTAGAAATAGGATGTTTTCGGCCTGGACAGCCTTGTAGGCATCGAGGAGGTCGCAGCGTACCGAGTAGCCGCCCTAGTCGCGGCTATGGATATCGGACGAGGACCACTTCTTGTCGGTTGCACATTCTCCGTCGAGGAAGGAGCCATTTTTGGCGCCCTCAAGTGCTGCGCGAATCAGTTCCTCGGCATATGGGGAGGCTACCGGTTCATGTGTGCACTGAAGAGTCCATCTCGAGAAGGTTCCTTCCGGTGACGAAGCCGAGCAGCTCAGAGACCACTTAATGTACACACCTGAAGTTAAAGGTTTGAATCACTCCACTTCTTTTTTTATGCGACTGGTCAGTTGTGCAGGATAAACATTATCCCGCATTGGACCGCCGTTACGAGGGTTTCATCAATCTTAAATGGCCCAAAAGCAATGTGCCAGCAGTGAAAATCGGCGTTCGACGACGAGTCTATTTCTCGCAGAATCACTTACCTCCCTGTTCGACTCGTGTCGCGTACACTGTCGCTTACGACGCGAGGAACGCGATTAGGCTAAGCACCGGAAATGTCGCTACAACGAAGCATGTCGCTCGCTTGAGGCGGTCAGGATCAGCTTCAGCGAGTTTCTCACGTGCACCACTGTAGCGTTCCCTTAGAACGCCAAAGAGTTTCAGGGAAAACATGCACCTCGCTTGGGCCTGAAAAGTGCGCTGGCTAAGGCAACAAGCACGCCGTACAATCCTAAGCCAAGCATAAACAGATTTTTAGAAACCCAAAACAAATGTGGGAACCCGTATTATTTGTTCGTTCTAGACCTGTATAGTGGCTTCTATCATAGTTTGTCACGCAGAAAAAAACCAACTGGCCCAAACGAAGTATTTCTTGAGCATTTTAAACTATGTGATAATGCGTCGCAGCAGGCACCTAGCGGCACGCGCAACGCGCGGGTACCTGAAGAACTTGAACCTTGCTTCAAAGTAAACGAAGTGCATTTTGAGAGTCCAAGGAAGAAACCGAGTTCGTTGTAAAACAACTCTTGCCAGCTTCGAAGCTCCTTCGGGCAACTTACCGCTCCTTGATTGTCCTACAAGACCTTGCTAGCGTCCATGAATAACAGGTTTTTACAAGCGCATCAACGCTTAACGAAACGCCGCTTCCGAAAAAATCAATGGCTCGGTGGCTCGGCTAAGCTCAGCTAGCAAAGCGGCAGCCGCTAACAGCAGGCGAGAGAACAGCCGCTACGCGATGGTCCGCAAGAGGCACTCTCCGGCGGTGGCAAACCGGCCGGATGACGTCGGGCCAACTCGTCCACATGACGTTGATGCGTCACATGTGGGACGTTAAATATTGCGTTCATTACGCTTACGAGGCTTTGGTCTAGAAGAAGGCGTTAAGGGTTTTTCACATTTCCGTTTTTACCGAAATACCAGGACTGAACTTAACTTTTTACCTTTGCTTGGTACGCAAAATACATCTCTTCATATTATTTTGTTAGACGTGACTTTGACTGCATGCAAAGTAAGATTTTAGAACATTCTAAGTGTACCGACTTTTCGCGTTTTCGCAGCCAACTTGTAACTTATGCGTTTTCAGTTACTCCCTCACCTAACGAAGGTTCTACGCATTGCTCTTGCGCAAGACAACGCAAACTAAAAGCTCTCTACCTCCAACGGCACGAATAAAGCATCAGAGATGTCGCATGCGCCCGCAAGAAAGGCGTTTTCTGAGCGAGTCCCATTCTTGACCAGAGCTTCGATTTTAGTGGCGACAAAGACGGCGTGATGGACGTCGACCTAGGGTAGATAGTTGCTTTTCCCTAGTTCTAGACCTGTGAGCCGTGCGTGTGCGTGCATATGTTGCTTCTTCTCTCCTAAGGTTCTAAAATCGTCGAATCGCTTTGCAAGCCAATGAGATCAAAGCGCCTAAGGCAGCTGCGACAAGTGGTACAAGTCGCATAGACGGGACCAGCGATCACCTACGTAAGCATTAGAGATCGGCACTCGGACCCCGTGCCAAACCCCGTACCGTGGTGACCCCCCCCCGTGCCAACCCCGTACCCGTGTTAAAACACGGTAACAAACACGTACCCGTGGTAAAATTCGATTTTTTTTTGCCCAAAAAGGCAAAAATGCAGTGATGGGCGTACGGGTACGGGTACGGCGCGTACCTTGGTACGGGTGCCGACCTCTAGTAAGCATGGCATAGCGGTCTCTGGCGTAGCTCTGACGTCGCTACAGTTTCGTCACGCAATTTGTGGCGTGATTATTAAAGGCCAGCACGTCTGTCGCACAGAGCTTAGCGGCTTGGAAAAGCATCACAGTTTTCAAAGTTTTTCGATTTACAGGACAGTTTATAGAAAGAGCAGCGATAGAATACAAAAAAAAATCCAAGGAAACAAGACCAACCGCGTTCATGGACGCGAAATCACTCCCACGAAACATGCAGAGGGCATAGGCGCATATTGCTTCACGACTGAATGGTGGCAGCCTTGTCGCATAACTGTCTTCCTCGCGGCCAGTAATTGTCTACGTGTCTACACATTGTATTGTGTATACGCCCGCACTCGAAGAACCAGGAAGACCTTGAAGGCGATAGCTGTTGCCCGAATAATGCAGACTTCGCTGGCACTGAGTACTGTAGTTTCTGACTTTCTACAGGCTCTTACATTGAATTCGCTGTAGGCCAGGGCTGCGGGTATCGGTATCGGTATCGAAAAGGGATACTATCGGGTTTTTAGTATCGGTATCGGCCATGAGAAAATCCGCCCGAATTAAAACTTTTTTTAGTGATTCCGTTAGTCGAAATTCAACGCTAATCTTAATGCAAAACTAACAAATTCCAACTAAAACCATTCAAGACATGTTCAGTTAGCAGCATTCGGTGCATTTTTTCACACTTCTTACGTTTAATGATTGACTTTTGGGGCTTCCAAATGACCGTAGAAAAGTGATAAGTATCGATAACGGTAGTGTTCTTGGGCAAGATTCCTTATTTCTTCCCTTCTTCGCGTCCTTGCTTCGCGTATATGTGGGCTGTACTGCGTCTAGAGAAAGCAAGACAAACAATCGCAGTGGTTAACAACACCACCCAAGAACACGCGGTGTGGTCATAAGGTTCCAAAATAAGAAAAAGCAGAAAAAGAATGATCTGAGTGATGAGCCGGAGCAGACAAGCGGGAAGGCGACGTGTCCAGACCAGGGCTGGGCACTTTTTTTTCGCAGACCGAGACCGAGACCCGAGACCCGAGACTTAGAAATTCCGAGCCCCGAGAACGAGCCCCGAGAGTGTTCCTTGTTCCCGAGACCGAGACCCGAGACCGTAACCCCCTACGACCCGACGACCTGAAAATATTTT
>JNEY01000501.1:95543-117739 GCA_020875895.1 Aphelenchus avenae | reverse complement strand
TTTTGTACATGCTCTCCTCCCATCGGCAACCGCACCGTACCGTGTTCCGTTCCGTGCCGTTTTCCGTATTCCATGGTACGGAATATGGTACGGGTGGGGTTCCAGTATGGAGCCGTACTCCGTGCCGTACTTTACGGAACGGCTCGCAAAGAGAGGCCGTTTACGGAGTACGGTACGGGACGGGCTTTGCCGAAGTCTACCTGAATGGATAAAAGCCAGCGTGCCATGTTTTGGGCTATAAATATGACTTTAAAATGGGAGTATATGAATAAATCAAATGTCGGGCCATGTGGGTTATCTATTAGGGAACTGACAAAAATCGCAAACTCTTAACGAATTTTGATGAAGGCGGTGCCATCGGTTCGAAGTTGTTTGACACGCAAGCGATTTGAAGAAATGAGCGGGCATCCTGAGGTCGCTAGTTTGAATCCGGTTGGCTGGAGCTATCTTTTTCGACCAGTTTCAGTTTTCGAGGTCCTAGCGTGACTGACTAGTGATCTTGTCCTATTGACCCGCACGATGCTGTGTTGAGGTATCCCCGTTTAAGACGGCTGCGGCGAGAGTGGAAAAGTGATATGAAATCCACTGGCACCGACAGTATGGTTGCGCAAAAAAATACGTGTCATCCGCTTCCAGAGTGAGATGCACCCACTTTTAGGACTAGCCAAAGTCGGGAAAAGACTGAGCATTCGAAAAGTGGGAGACATGAGGGTGCAAAGGTCTCGGGTTGACCTTGACCTTACAAGGTCGCGGATTGTCATATTTAGAAAGCAGGTTTTTATATGCAGGCGCACGTATCTGCATGACTAAGGCAGGAGTGTTATTGTACGCCTCTCGGGTTAATTTCAAACGATTGACGGATGGGCCGCCCATCACAGGGGACATCGTGATAAACTAAGCTGCATCGAGGCGGGAACTGCATGCAGGTTTTTTAGGCCATCGAGTTGAGGCAAATTGCTAGGAGGTATCGCTTTCATGCACTTGGCCCTGGAAGGTAGTAATGGAACCGAGGCGGCCATGCTAGAGGATAGGCACAGGTGATTGCGACTTATTCTGAGGATCATCCAAAAATATTGTCGAAAATTCGAATATCCGTGCGCTGTTCAACGTTCGAACGACACCGACGACTTCACCCATTTAGAGGCAGCCATTCGTTATTCTGGACGCGAATGTTTGGTACAGCGGAACAGGTTTTTGTTTAAAAAGGGGGTTGTCACCGGTCGGCTTTTAAGCGTTTTGGATAAAGCAGGACCGAAAAAAGCATGAGTCCGGCCAACCAAGGGAGCGTAATGTTAACAACTGCCTACGTTTTACTGGCTGCAGCCTTAAAAGCTGCTGTCGCTAAGTTGAAAAATGTCGACAAGTACTGTTTGGGACGAAAGGGGCCTCAGGGAAGTCGAAAAAAGAAGCTCCGGCCAACCGGATTCGAACCAGTGACCTAAGGATGTCCGCTCAGTTCTACAGTCCTCCGCTCTACCAACTGAGCTATGGCCGGAAACGAGTCTTGGCCGCCGCTGGCTGGCCAATGCTTAGCAGAAGACGTCAACGCCTCATCTCTGCAGCAAACACGAAATTAACCGCAAGCTTTCGTTACCGCTGAAATTATTTCCAAGCCGGAAAATGGACGGAATTCATCGACATTGACCGGTTAAAAAGACGGATCATCAGCTGCGAGTATCGCTGCATAGTTCGAAAATTCATGAAAGCGATGCACCCTGGAATTCCCAGCATCATGCAGCCAGCTGTGTCGGGCAAAATTTGACCCAACTGAACCATTACTGCGAAGAGGCGTGAAAAACCTTGCGGCTGAAAAGATGCGGAGACAGGCGCAAGTGCAAACTTCCCTTGTTTTAAGAGTCATGTTCTGAGAAAATGGCGTTGACAAGGACTACTGCATATACTTAGCAGAAGTCTCAAACCGCAACGTCCAAATGTTTGTTTTTCATCGTCCCCCCACTCATGCGTAAAAAATACCCAACTGTGGATTTTTGCAATGTACTTTCTGACGTTCTACGTTAAGATGCCGCCACTTCGTTCGTCCTTGGATATGTATGTGCGAGGGGAATAGATTTGATGGCGTCTGCGTGAACGTACCGGAGTATAGGTTTTCCAGAAAAAGATCGGTGAAGAAAGTAGTTAAATCGAGAGAGCATAGAAACATCTCTGAATTACCGGCTAGCTCGCTGGCGTGATTCTTTCCTTCACTTGGAACCGCCTCATGCACGTATTTGGCAGGGCCTGACAGGTTTTTAACGGAAGTGCGCTTACGCAACAGTGCCTGGAACCGCAAACGACGCTGAATGGCACGCCGCTTTCGCGTAGCTTCCCACGTAGGTGTCCCAAAAAGGACTGCGAACCCGTCTCCTTTCGGCTTAGCTAATCAACTAAAAGGAATAGCGACGTCAGAAACCGATCATGGAAGCTGGAACCCGTGCTTATCCTACGCGAATAAAGTGCGACCGATTCGGCACGGAATCCGAAAATCCGCGAAAAGCAGTCTATTTGCTCCGCTCGAAAGCCGCGTCGTTGGCTGTGTCGTCGCAGAGCGAAAGGATCGAGAGAGTTATTAGCAGTCTCAGTAATCTGCCTTGCGCTAGTCGTGCGTTTTTTTTGCTCACCGCAGATTTAGATGCCGGGACCACTGGGGAATTCACGACGGTGGTTGACCTCCATACTGGTACGAAGCAATAACTTATCTAGCCAAGGCACGACAAAAGTGGAATCATGAATAAGTCACAACTTTTGAAGAAAGATCCATAATTATTGGCACCCTTGTGGCAATGAAGAGATGCCCCGAAAAGAGCTTGTTTTCTGCGCCGCAGCATAGGTAGTTAAATTTGACGTATGGTTTTACGCTTCCGTCTGCTGACCCCAATAAGCTGTTTCCGCGCTTCGTGGGCCTGAAGTGTCACGATAATTCCTGCCACCCTGTAGTATAACCATTGTGGTCTCTGTGCTCTGCCATTCAGGCAGAGCACAGTGGTGTTGTAGCCTCATATCAGCCCACCATTTGTCATCATCTGGCTCCACCAATTGTCATCACCCGGCCACTATATAAGACCACGGTATGCTACCTCTAGAGAGAGTTACAGCCTACACCGAGCTCAGTTCTACCCATCTGCAGTACACCACCTCCGGCTTCACCATCTCCCGGGCGGAGGGCCTCTGGCCCGAAGCCCGCATTGCCCATTACGGCAGACCTTGTCGTTATTCCACCTTTGCGACAATAAAGTGGGTACAACAGTGCTACGCAGGATCGAGTCCAATGGAGGTACCGCTGAGGGTTTGGGGAACGTAGGAAATCGTGGGCACAGTATTACTTCAGTGGAGGTTCCACGACGTTCTTCTCCCTCCCTGTTACACCGCTAGCCAAGCCGTGAAGACCTTCTAACACTCCAAGAACCGACAACCAATCCGACCGATCGACGACAAGTGCACGACGCCAATAACCGTGAGTCTCTTTGATTTCTGAATTGGGAGGCATATGGGACACACGCGCCCCTCCGGAGCAAGAGCCCGCCCTACCCCGTTACCCGACAACGACGATCAACCGTACGGGACAAGCACGTAGCAACGCGCATTGTGCAAAGACTCCCGGCCGCCATGCAAAGACTCCCGACTCCCCAAGTGCCACCCGGAGCGGACGGAGCCAAAACGGAGCCAATCGACGAATGTAATCGGCTCCGACCAGCGATCAATCGAGAGTTCCTAAGGCCTCACGACCAGTGCCACCCGGAGCCGATTCGGAGCCGAATTGGAGCCAATCGACGAATGTAATCGGCTCCGACGAGCGATCAATCGAGGGTTCCTAAGGCCTCACGACCAGTGCCACCCGGAGCCGAATCGGAGCCGAATCGGAGCCAGTCGACGAATGTAATTGGCTCCAGCCAGCGACCGCCCGAGCGGCTCCTACCGTACCATATGCGCGAACCCACGTCACAGAGCGCCCAACGGTAGTGTCCGAAACACAGGCCGCATACGAGCGACTCACCGGTTAAGAGAATAATGTTATTCTCACATTATTCTCGCATTATTCTCCTTACGTCCTTCGCGCTTTCACGGCGCGCCCATCTCGAATGGCGACTCTAAGTCCACCGTTGCCTCCTCGCCGCTGGGTTTACGCCACCCGCTCAGTAATCGACGCCTCTCCCGCTGTCGTCGCAAGGCCATTCGCACACTGAGCGTGTCAACAGGATACCGGCGCCATACCGGTGAATCATTACGTACGAGAATAATGTTAGTCTGACATTATTCTCAAGATATTCTCCCGCGCTCCAACGACGCTACCAGACTTTTCACCCGCACTCGAGCGACCCCGCCGGCGATGACCCATCGTCAATGAGAATAATGTTATTCTCGCATTATTCTCCACTTATTCTCCTGCGCTCCAACGATGCCACCGGCGATGTCTCATCAGCAGCGAGAATAACATAATTCTCGAGTTATTCTCGACTTATTCTCCTGCGCTCAAACGACCCCGCCGGCGATGATTCATCATCAGTGAGAATAATGTTGTTCTCACATTATTCTCGACTTATTCTCCTGCACTCCAACGACGCCACCGGCTATGATTCACCATAAGTAACAATATCGCAATTTAGCGATGACTCAACATCGGCGAATGACACAGTTCTCAATTTATTTTCCGGCGCTCCTCGGCAAAGGCAGCTCAATTACCGACATCCACCAACCAACCGTCACGGCAGGCCACTCGGACGCCATCAAAACGCCATCATCGGTGCGCCCAGAGACCACCGCCAGAACCACCGCGACCTTCGCTGAGCGCCGAGTATATCAGAGTGGGGACTCATACTTCACGACTAACCGTGTCCAACGCTTGAGCGCATAAGCACTCGGAACGATGGGGATCGTTTCCATGTTGCTAACAAGCACCAGGTCGCCGCGCTCAGTCAACAACACCGATCGCCTTGATTCTAAAGCATAGGCCACCGCGGCCACGCATAGGCTCCGAAAGATCTCTGAACCATCTCACCGCCGTAGGACCGATAACGAGGGCTTCCGGACCAACGTCGCTTTCTGATCACTGCTTCACGTCCACCACGTCCTAGCTCTTCAGTCCAACCAACGTATGCCACAAAGTGACTCAATTCGATCAAACAGAAGTTCCACCAGAAGATCCAACACTTCGCGCGCCAAAATCTACTGATTCGTTGATAAGACCTTCAGGGACTAGCACCGTAAGTCCTCATGAGTACGGCCCTACGAACCGACAACTAGCTTACACGCGATGATCATCCCGCGCAGAAGGCAGAATGATAGCAAAGGGCTTCAGACTCGGATAAGAGAGACCGCTTGCTAAGTGCCCGGTACAGCATTGGCATTTGGACTACGAACGAGCCACACATAAGCTATAGCTCCTGGCGTTCGACTCCGATAAGAGAGATCGCTTGTTAATGTGCCCCAGTCTTAACATTTGATCTACGAAAGAGCGACACAGGAGCCTCGAGAACGCGAAGTTCTTTTAGCTAGTTGTAAGTGGCTGCCGGCGAGGGAACGACAGGCACTCCAACAACTATAGTGCCGCGCGCTTCACACCACTTAAACCCACTCCCCACGGCAGCTGCGCCGGACTGCTTGCTTCATCGACGCCTGATCAACGTCTACCATGATGCAGTCAGTTCCGGATCACCATCCTCTTGGTGTGACCAACCAGGGGCCTTCTGTTTGTTTGATCAGTCATAGTTTCACAAAGGCTCAAGGACCAGAGCAACTGAAAACAGCACATCACGTGAATCCCTGCGGGCCTGCCGTCTACGACCAATCAGCGACTTCTGGTCTCCGTTTCAAAGACACGAGAAAGCTATTAGCGAAGCGAACTACTTCCACCCGTCTTAGATCACGCGGTTACCGATAAGAAGAAGTGGGTATAAAATCAGACGTACCCAGTCAGCCCTACCAGTACACCTGTGCAGGCCAAGCAGCTCGCCTGCTTCGCACCGCTTCCAGTCCGACTTCTGTCCACTGCTTCCCTGCTCAACTTCGTAACACTTCTCGCAGCCATGCCTACCACCGAGGAGCAGCTGGATGACCTGCGTCAACAACTCGAGCAATTACGCCTCACAACGCGCAAGAACGTCCCAGCCATCCCGTTGCCAAAGTTTAAGGGACGCGACGACACCCGCCCATTTGCCACGTTCCTCGACGAGTTTAACGCTGTGGCTTTAGCGATGGATTGGAACGACACGGTTAAGTGCCAGATGTTCCCAGCCGCTTTGGAAAGCGAAGCTAACGCCATCTACCATACGCTAACCAACGCAACGCGCAACGACTGGAAGCAACTACTAACCGAACTTGGCCAACGGCTCGCATCGTCATCTGACAACAACTACCACCGTCAACAGCTTCAGAGCCGCACGCAGAAGGACGGCGAATCCATCTCGGAATACGGCCGTGCAATTCGCTTCCTCGTGCGCCGCTCCTTTCCCGATAGCGACGGCATTTCTGACGTTGTTCGAAAAAAGTTCGAAGTAGACTACTTCCTTGGCGGACTCAAGCCCAATGTCAAGGAACAACTTATGCGCAGAAACCGTCCTGACTCGTTGGAAACCGCGATCATCGAAGCACAGAAGGAGGAAACCCTACAGCGCGACATCCGGCGGGACTACGAAACCCGCAGCCTTGCCATCAACGCCATATGCTTAGCAGAAAAACAACGTGAACTCCAAGAACAAGTTGACGAGATCAAGCGCTCCGTGGCACAACCTCGCAACAAAGTTGCTTTCGTACAAAAGAACGCTCGCGAGACGACCAGTGCGACGAGAACCGTTGGAATGGTGACCGAGAACCCAACTGGACACACGACTGGAACAATAGTTACCAGCCACTACGCAACGATCGATCATACCGACGTTGGGATTCCAGAAGCCCTGCAAGAGACGATACACGCCCACGATTTCTCAGCCCTCCACCTGTGTTTCACAACCGACCGCGCGATCAGCACCGAGGCAGGTCCCAAAGCCCACCACCGTGGGGCAACCGCCGTAACTATGGCCGGCCGGAATCCTATGACCGTCGCGACCGATCACCTGTGCACTCGACGTACCATCCTCGCCGACACCACAACGATGACCCGATTCGTCCCCGTTACCACGTTAACGCCGTTCGCCATCTCCAGTTTCCATGCCTTCTCATCGCGCTCTTGGCCTTGGCACAATCGACGATGGCTTTTACAACAACCTACGAACATGAACGCCACAACTCTTCAATCACGAAACATTTTACCGAGCATCACTGGCAGCTCGTACACGCCACCGCTCTGTACACTCCAGCAGCATCCACGCGAGACGAAATCCGTGTGAGCACCTTCGCCCTGAGCACCAACATGACAATCATGCGGAACGGGTTGTGGATAAACACCTTCGTCGTCGACTACGACACACAATTGACGCCGAACGAGACTCCGATGAGCATGACCCAACGCAAAATCTTTGATGAGCACAACTTTACGCAAGCCGGCGATGACCTCGACTCGACGCAAGTTCTTGAAGAGCACGACTCGACACAAGTTCTTGATGAGCACGACTCGACGCAAGTTCTGGATGAGCACGATTCGACGCAAGTTCTTGACGAGCCCGGTTCGACGCAAGTGCGCGGCTCGCGGGAAGAGCTCGAGCCAGTGTCAGAACATGTCAAACCGTCGAAGAACCAGTAACTTTGTGCGCTCACTCTGTACGTCGCATGTGTCTTACATAAAACCCACAAAATCCAAAAAATGCATCTTGTATTCCCCATATATTGTGTTATCCCCCTGCTCAGTATCCGCTCACCGTGCTCTGTACCTCTCGCCAAACGTCTGAGCCCTGTCTCCGACTTCGATGACCCGTATGCCCAACAATCTGCGTCGACCCTGTCTCACTCTCCCTCTATCCAGACTCTGCACTCATGAAACATCCTTGTTGTGCCCACCTCTGCCACTCTCCAACACCATGTGCACTGCCCCTCCCTATCCCATCTTGCGAGTAGGGGCACTCGCACCCCTATTTGTGGCAGATGTAGTATAACCATTGTGGTCTCTGTGCTCTGCCATTCAGGCAGAGCACAGTGGTGTTGTAGCCTGATATCAGCCCACCATTTGTCATCATCTGGCTCCACCAATTGTCATCACCCGGCCACTATATAAGACCACGGTATGCTACCTCTAGAGAGAGTTACAGCCTACACCGAGCTCAGTTCTACCCATCTGCAGTACACCACCTCCGGCTTCACCATCTCCCGGGCGGAGGGCCTCTGGCCCGAAGCCCGGATTGCCCATTACGGCAGACCTTGTCGTTATTCCACCTTTGCGACAATAAAGTGGGTACAACAGTGCTACGCAGGATCGAGTCCAACGGAGGCACCGCTGAGGGTTTGGGGAACGTAGGAACTCGTGGGCACAGTATTACTTCAACCCTATGCTGCAACTGGAATTAAAAAACGACAGCGCAAAGAGAGTAAAAACACGCGATAAAATCTGGCTTTTCGAATATTTTTTTGTCAGTAGCTCCACCGCATCTCGGCGAAGAGCTGCGGAAATCTCAACGACGAACGCGTAAAAAACTTTCACAAAGAGTGTTAACATGACCGACACAAGCTTGGACTTGGCACCTAGCAGAGAAGTGTATGCACGTTGCAAACGAGTGCCCAGATAACGCCGTGAAGAACGTAACGTAGGATGGAACGGATAGAAAGAGCGGACCATGTAAGGCGAGAATGGGAACAAAAAAAAGTTCGGTAAAATTAAGCAGCCCTAGTCGAGTTCGAGAAGGCAGACAGTATCACATCTGCGAAGGCGATGATTTTCCCCTACTTCGTGCCGTTCCGCCGCTTGTGCGCGAGGCTCCCGCTGCGCAACAAATGAGGTTCCCACCTCGCGACGCCTCGAAGTCGTCGGCGAGTTCAAACGAGTTTAATTTCGCGGCTAATGGTGTGAACTGTCGCGAGGACAATAGACACCCCCGATTGACGCAAACCTTCGAAGCAAACTGCTGATTAAAAATTCTAAAAATGGAAATACGCAAGCGGCTACGATCGTAGCATGATGGGTCTGTGCACCAGCCAGGTGCACCCCGAAGTTTTGGCTTCAATGTGTACTACTTTACAGTGGAACAGGGTAATGAAGAAGCATCAATTCAATCGCCATTTGCCACACGGAGTAGTAGACGGTTATTCCTACGGAAAGTAAGGTGGCAGGGACCTGGAGTCAAAGTATTGACCCAAGGAACATGCGCTAGCTAAGCGCGATGTGAGTAACAGTGATCGGTAGGCATCCTGTGATACCCACGCCAACATCGCAACAAGGTACAACAATTTCGCCCGTACCTGTTCCGGCACGGAGCTTCGAATGAGGTTGAACGGGAGGGTTAGAGTGAGGGTCATTTGAGAGCCAAACGTGATCGCGAACGAAAAGAAAACAGCGAAAGAACGGAATGGAACTGAAAACTAAGAATCAGCTACCGCACAGATGGTACAGCCGAACGTACCGTACTGTCGGTACGGAGTACGGTACATAGATCACTACGGCACGGAGTACGGTACGGGTGAAGGTGCGGTATGGCTTCTCTAGCACGGGCCGTACTCCTGCCGTATCGTATTACGGTCCGTACTAGGTATAACGCACTGTACGGTACGCTGGTATCAGTACGGTACGGCGTACAGGCGCCGAGCGCTGTCATTTGCAGGAGACTTCAACCAGCCCTAGCGCGAACGGAAATGGACAGTCTTAAAGGACATACAAAAGGGGAGCCTCATCGAACCTCACTGCTGAAAGCAATGCGCAAAAGGCGTCGAGGTTGTCCATCAGTCGGTATGATCGACTGTTGATGGATTACGCTCATTCTTAGCACTTAAGTGAGCAAAGCGACGCCGCCAGAATGCCGCCGACAGGGTCATTCATTAAGTGGCTTGCGCAATCATGGACACCTATCTACGCCGTCGTCGTTACGACGCACGGCAGAATCAACTGCACTAAGGCACTTAAAAGCGGAGAAAGGGTTTGAGGCCTTGCTAAGTTGCTTTGAAAGAACGAGTGGCTGAATTAATCGCTTTAAACAGTTCTTACTACTCCAAATTACTTATATTTCCGGGCGGTTGAAGCCGGCCTCACTGTGTTCAGAGGGCCCAAAATTTTGGGCTGGGATTTTTACTTTTTTTACGCAGGATGAGCTTTGAGGCCGCACTATTCCCCCTGATCGACTGTTGACGGATTACGCTCATCATCGCAGTTAAGTGCGCAAAGCGCCGCCGCCAAAAGACCGCCGAGAGTGTGATCTGTCAACATGCTTGCGCAACCACGGACACGTTTCATCGGGATTGGAACCATACCGGGGGTGAACTGAGCGGAAGAAAAAAACAGAAATATCGGTCGAATATTTTCGCGTCAAGAAATCTCTTCGCCAAAAAACCCGTTTTACCCATCCGGCACCGTTTGGGCTTCTCGGTCGCTACGCTTTACTGAGCTCACGTACTGGTCGCCTAGCGCGTGGCGGTCTCGGGAAACCCATTTCAAAGTTTGATCGCACAATGGATACTCGTACCCGGCACCACTAATTCATAAAGATCGGCAAACGGCACTCATACCGCACTGACCCAACCCGTACCGTTCTCCGTACCGTACTAACCCCGCCCGTAGTGCGGCCGTAGTACGGTACGTGTACGGGCCGTATACTAGTTCTAAATATGGAAAAAACTGGAGCAGTAGCGTACTCCGTACTGCCGGCCCCACCCGTACCGTACTCAGTACCGACAGAACGGCGGTACGGTACGGTAAGGCCGTACCATCTGTACGGTTGACGACCTTTGGTACCAAACCTTTGAAGCTAAGCCTCCGCACCTAAGACGGCTTAAGGCACTCTCACTCTTCTGTTTGGAAGTTAATCAAGGCAGACCACAAACCAAACCGGTCCGCGGCCCTATAAACATTACGTTCTTTATCCCTCCAGGGCAAAATCCGCTTCGGCGAGTAGGAATAAGAGCTGAAAGCAGTTATTTATTTGTGTCGTTGCATCTGAAAACCCAAAAGCCTCATGCAAATGCGTCCTTGAGCCGTGTCCCGAGGACGGTGAGAATCGGAAAATCTTCTAGAATCCTGATTATTTCCTTGCTGCTGGAGGCTTAGAGGTACGCAGACGCAAAATTACGCCCGCTTTTTCTGAATATAGATGTCTTTCGCTAGGCCTATTAGTCAAAGAACGTGCTGTCGTCACAAGCGGACGAATTCATCCTGGGAACGGAAGGACGCGAAACGTCAACGCATGAAAAGTGCCAATGGAAGGATAACGCTTAAAGTGGAAATAGTGTGCTTTAATTTATGACGCGCTTGCTTTGCTACACATCCGGTACATGTTTTTGATATTCGCGTAGACCATTATCGGCATTGACATTCAACGTTTTGGAAACATTTGCTGCGTAAGCGATACGAGGCATACTAAGCGGATTGCGATGAGGCCTATCATTCTCTCGTAACAAGTGGGATGGCCCAAAAAGTTGCTCTGATGCTCCTGTTTGTTAGGAACGCGGACTTATTGGCTTATTGGGCTCTTCTTCATCCCTTCATTATAAAGTTGCTCTGCAAAATTCCGGGCTGCCTAGGGCCACCATTGAAGAACGCCCTAGGCTCGAAGAGAATCGGAAACGTAAAACATGCAATCGAGGACCATAAAAATAAGCTTTACCATTCGCGGCGACATCTGCTTACGCAGCGTCTGTGCTCGGCGAATATCGCCAACGGTCTCATAAACAGAGCCCGTGCGCGTGTAATCAATCACCGTCGAGTGGTGCCGTTCTCACCCGCAGGATCATTGTAAAACGCCGCCGCGCTGGACCGCTGCTTGAGTTGGCACTTCCGCGAGCGCATTCATTGCGGCTGCGCGGCGGCCATCTGCCGCGCCACCGTCTGACGGAGGGGTGGCGACAAATGAAGAAGGTCAGTGATAACCATCCTCATAAACCGACACGCTTAGTGGGACAAATAAGGCAGTAAAAGTCGAGTACAGGGCAACCGACACGGGGCGCTGGGTGCTCCCAAATGTTTTATTTAGGCCTGGTATACATTCTTATGAAGTCCAAACTTAAAGTGTGTCCCTGAACCAGCGTCACTTTTCGCTTGGCCGGAAATTTCTAACCTTAAAAAATAGTGAGACCGGTTTCGATAACAGGAAAAAAGCAATGGCCTGGATCGTACAAAAACAAGTAAGGCTCTTTTCGATATTACGATGGAAGGAAACGTGCGAAATTGACGAGCTACCTCTGTACCACATGCGAGCTGGAAAGATGACTCATTGCAGAATGTTCTGAAGTCAGCCTACTTCACTACTTAGTCGTGTTTGTATGGATCCAGAGTGACTTTGCTATGACACTTACATCTTGTGGGACAAACAGTTAAGCCGCTTTGGCGCTAACTGCTTGACAGTACATTCATCGCATACACTCGCTAGTTCAGCGCTAGCCACGATTATCTATGAGAGCATTGTAAAGACACAAACACAGCATAGTCGACTGTCGCCGTATACAGGTTTTCACCACTTCCTCTTTAACAATAAAGTCTTATTGCGCTACTTCGAACTTTATACCAAACGTCGACGCGACTAGCGATGCGGGTTGAACGGTGGATCCAAGTAAATACCCGTTGGTCTTTCCTGTCCCAAACACTTGTTGTCTCAGACTAAACGAAGGATTCCATCTGTGCAGGTTTTGTCCCTACTTAGCGTTATGCATTGGCGCTAACTAGGTTCGTACTAGAACGAAAACTCCAATATCTGGTGGAACGTGTCAACCGACCGGCAGCACAGTCGGTTTGGTGCGCTATAACCTCGCGGCAGCCATATCGCAGGGCTGCGGGTCTCGGTCTCGGTCTCGAAAACCGAGACTCTCGGGGGGTCTGGTCTCGGTCTCGGTCTCGGTCATGAGGAAGGTGGGGCGATTTTGGGCCGAAAATATTTCAAGTCTCGGTCTCGGTCTTGTGACTAGTCTCGGCAAATTTCATCCCGCAGCCCTGCCATATCGCTTGAAACAGCCACGTCGATGGACTATCGATCGAAAATATCGATGGACCGTCACTACAGGGTCTCACTACTTGCCCTTTAGCGGTTATATTACCTGTTCCGCCTGTGAAAACTGCGTGATTCTCGTAGCGCCAAAGTTTTGCATGATTGACTGACGTATGTGGGTAATCGGAAAGGAAAATAACAGAGAAATTCTCAGGAAAAATGGTCTATCATAGCGCTGTTCATCTCCGACTGCTTCCCTTTGTGGTCCAATAAAGTATTTTTAAGGATTCTCGTATTTGCTTATCGAATAATAGGTACAGTCATTTCGATAATATACAGAAGCGAACGGTTTTCGGGTCAAAAGACACACATGCAACAAGTCAATCAGATTGGGGCTTGCACCATACGAGGTGATTCGAATATCCAGGACGAAATTTTCGGAGATACCACGAAAAGGAGCTACTCGACGTCGGCGTTGAACTTCCACTCGCCCTTGACCTTTCCCTCGGCGCAGTGCTTCAGCAACATGTGCCGACGTTGGTCCACGTAGCGGTACTTGTCTTCCACCTAGAATGCACAGCCCGTTGAAAACTACGAGACGTAACGCCTGTACCTTTTGCTTCAGCGCAGCGAATGCAGCGAGCGAAATGTCCTCGTTGTCGAGGTCGCGTTCCACGAATTCGCTAACTAAACAACGTTACGCGGGAAATGGTCAATGAGAGACTTTGACCTACGTTGTTCCGTGGCCAGCTGCAGGTCCTGCAGGTTGTCCTCAAAGAGCTTTGTGGCGGTGTTCTGCACCAAGTAGAATGCGAAGGCGTGGGCGTACATTAGCGTACGGCGGGCTTCCGAGAGCACGTCGACCGCCCGTTTGAGGAAATGGGTGTCAGTCCACGAGAAGCCGTGCTGCTCCATCTGCTCCATTTTAGCATGAACCGATTGCAGGATCTGAAATCAAATCAATCTGAAAGGATCCTGTTTTGCAGTCGGCGCCTACCTTATGCTCCAGCTTCAAGCTGTTCTGGTGGTTCGTGTAGCGGTTGCGGTAGTGCAGGTAGCGCCGCAGGGCAGCACGCGAACGCTCTTGCGGGTTGCGAGCCCGCTTGATCGTCGTCTCGTCGTAGTTATTGCACGCATAGCAGCCGTTACGGTCCCATGGGCCAAGGCACATCGGGCAGATGCAGAACTCGAAGCGGCACGAGACGTTCCCGCACATCATATGGTCGCTTCCGGCGTCCTTCTCAACGGCAATCCGAAGCAGAAAATCCCTACACCAAGATGAGAGCAACTGAATTCATGCGCCATAGCCGGGAAATTCGGCTGTGGCGCATTCAGTCGTACGGGAAACTTGGAGACTGAACTACTCCCGATATGGTTAGATGCAGCCTTACCTGGCACTTTGGGCAGACCTCTGTCTTTGCGTTCAACCAGTTCGCTGGCTCGCTGCACTTCTTAAGCCACGTCTTCAGAAGATCGCAGCCGACGGGGTCGTGCCAGGCATGAGAACAAGAGGAGCAGAATGTGTAGCCGCAGTCGCAGGTTATCGGTCGAGCCTTTGCATGCGTCAGTTCCACAATGCGGCCGCAGTCCGTTCCCGGGCATGAGGCCATCAACGGGTTGCTCTGAAGCGTTGACAGCGTTAACGGTCCGCGTGAAGCAACACAAACCTCGACGAAGCTGTTCACGACGAGCCGGACGTATTTGGCCTGGACGAGCGGACATTTGATGAGCGACAGAGCTGTGTCGTCGTCGATGATCAAACCGCACTTGTGCTCCGGGCACTGCAGGTAGGCACCACCCTCGTCCGCTATCCGAATCGACCGCTAATGCGCTCATTCCCAAGGAAAGGTCACCTTGCTGACCAGGTAGCGGTCCCAGCATTCGTAGCAGAAGACGTGCCCGCAGGCGAGCCCCGTCAGCTGTCGACGCTCGTAGCAGATGCTGCACTGCCTCGAAGCCTCGGTCCTCTTCTTAACATTGTTGGGATCAGTGAGATGCGCAGATTTGAAGAAGGCGTCGACGTCTGTGCACTCGTAGAACCTGAAGCCCATGAAAATAACTGTTCACGCGCTTTTAACGGACTTACCTTTCCAGCAGAGTCTCCTTGTCCCACTTGTAATGATGCAGAAGAATGCGGCAAACGGCTTCTGGATACCCGAGAACCGAGGACGTTTCCAGCGCAATCTTGTTCATCATGGACACGAGCTCGTCCTGCTGCATAATTTGAAAATCGCATTGTTTGAACGTACTTATTACACTGTTTTGCTTGATAACGAGCCAGGTGGCCAGACTCTTAGGCGTAAGCTACGTTAGAGCTTACGCCTCAAGCAAGTTGAAGGAAGTGAGTAAAAAGCTTGTTAAATTTTGTGCTTTTCTTGACCTCTAATTTGATGTTTTTAGACGATCGTCACTCGGTGCCATCACAAAAAGCTCCTCCTTGCTGCAACTGTCAAAGGTTTTTACGTCCTTAAAACGCGTTTCATCGCACCTTATAGTCACGCGGCTTCTCGTCAATGGCTGTCGCGCTGTAACTGTCCTTCTCGGTGACCTCGTCAACCGATGAAGTGAAGCCCTTTGCGTAGTCGCAGTCATCTTCATCGAAACCCATTGCAGAAAGTACAAAGACACGCACAATGCACATTGCTACTCACGTCGCAGAATTTCCTGAGCACACAATGCCATGAAACTCGTCGTGGCGGAAAACGCCTCCTTTCGTACTGCTAACCAGAACGTGTGAAGTTGACGCAAGATACTGGCTTGATCGGTGAGCGAAGCGACAAAACGTTACTTTAATATTCTAATACTGACGTCTGCTTAGAATGGCACTCTACGTAGGTAAATGGACGAGCTTCGCTCCCCAACATACTTGCAAGTCATTATTGCTCATTAAATGTTGTCTACATCATACGGGCGACGCACAAAGAAAACCCCGTGACTGCTTGTCATGCCACCCTGGCGGAATGCGCTGCAAACAGATCACGAAGGGCATGCTTTGGAACGATCGGTTCGATGAGTAAACCTCCGTTATTGCAGAAAGCGAAAACATGTCCTAAGTCGCGTTTCCTAGGCACAATGTGGAGAGGCCGCGACAAAAACAAGTGACAAGTGACTCACCACTGCTCTGCGATGGGTTAATTCCTGAGGGGGGGGGGGACCTGTAGACGCGTCCATGACAGCGACTTCATGGAACCCGCCACAGTTTGCGATGTCGAGCAAATATGCAGGATGCGTGTCGCTCCTCGACAGTCTTGTGAGTCATTTTTGCTCATAAAACAGTTTGTGTGGATCGCAAAGATAACGCACAAAGAGGATCGTTGCACGTGGAGCTCGCAGTGAGGCAGGTCCATTAGCTGCTGATGGCGACTGAACAGTCTTGTGAGTAATTTTGGCTCATAAAACGTTGTCTGCGTTCAAGGACGTCGTGTACAAACTGGTGAGTATGAAAACGTCCAAAATAAACCAATAGATATTCCGATGATGAATCGAATGTTCTAGCAGCGAGAAGACTACAGACTATCCCGGTCCACATGCTTTGGTCGGAATAAGGACTTGGTTTTATTTGTTGTTGCACTTGCGTAAACGAAGACCTTCACAGCTACTAGAAATCATAAGTGTATCAACGATAAATTACTTAACCGGCCACGAACCATTCGAAAGGGAAGGCGCTTTGAGCGTGACGTAGTCTGCTAGCTGTCCGACACTTGCGCCGGAAGCTGAATTGGATGTAAGTGCGTCGACAGTATGAGGACTGTTGCCTCCTAGAGTCCTGCGCTGATCGGGACAATTATAATCGAAAGGAAAACTCTCCCCTAGCGTTTAAGCTATATGCATTGCGTGTTGCCCAGTCTCGTTGACTTTCTTCTTACAACTTGGCGCTCTAAAGTACTCCTTAAGCTATCATAATCCTTCAACAATAGCGGGTCTCACGGGTCCGGGTCCGACACAGTCGAAGCCGTGGCACCCGAGGGTCGGGTCCGGGTCCTATGCTGGGACCCGCGGGCGGGTCCGGATCCAAATTTGAGGCCCGTGCCCAGGGTTAGTTGCTACTAACGGTGTAGAACAAGGCCGTTAGCGAGCATATGCATTGAAGTTGCGACATTACTAGAAACCGGGGTTCAACTTGCCGCCAGGCGATATTAAACCACGTCATTGCGAAGTTTACTTTTACCAATCATTTTCGGTCATAACTCTTTAATCGAGCGAACACGCTGATAATGAACAAATACATGTCTTTCGAGGAAGGGCAACAAGGACAACACTAGTCGGAGAACTGCGGCACGAATGCAACGTGAGCGAGTGCATAGGTGAAACGGAGACTATAAAGCGGGCGCGGAGCTGGGACTGGGAGAAAAGTTAGCCAAGGAGTACGTTTAAATGCTCCGCTTAGTCCACTCACTTTACAGATCGCGGCGATACCAACGCTGTATCCGAATTCGGAATTCGGTGCTTCTTGCTTCGGAATTCAGGAAAAGAAAAAAAATGTGAATTTTTCTGCACTTGTTGGCCGACAATGCGCTCCGACTTGCAAAAAAAGTAACATTATTTGTAAGACTTACCGCATCGTAGGCGGCTCAAGTTTTAATTCTGAACAAAAAGTTTGGATTCAGGTACTTCTTCGTTTTAGTCTTATTGTCTGGGACTCCATTTCAACTATAGTCTTGGACGCCCCGCACAGAGATTCGATGGGTACAGAAAAAGAAAGGCCAGAGCCGGGAATACAAGAGTAATCGAAGAAGTAAGTTCTACCCTTCTTGAATGGCGGTATGAATTTGACCGTACTAAGGAAATTCTTCATCGTACCTAAGTTATTTGTGGGAACAGAGTGCGTCACGCGCTGCCTCGCTGGCTACCAAGAGTCCGAAAAAGCCGCGCGACGACAACTGGAGTCAACATGGGACCGGCAGCGAGAAGATCCGGGATAAGCATGACTCCAGTAGCGATAGCTTCCGATATGGGGACCCGCTGGCTGTATTGAATACCGTTGCGGCTCCAAGAAGCGAAATGTTCGCAGTTGCTGCAGAGGCCGCTGTACGTAGTTTCGCCAATCTAGAAATGATTGCATCGATCAAGTTTAACCCGCCTCTAATAAAGCTTAAGAGTTTGTCATTTTCAAATCCAATACATTGTGAAAGCCTTGAGGTCTTATCATCTCAGTACTCTGAGGCTCTCAAGCGGTCAGTAGAGCATTTTTCCCGGAAAAATTATCAAGCAATGAACATGTAAGGTGTCTTGGCAAAATACCTATTAGAGCTACGATGCACTTACTCGAGAACGAGAATGCTGAACGATGTCAGCTGGTAAAAGAGGCACGAAAAGGCTGTCCAGTGAGTTGTCTACAGCACACTTGTCGCCGTTGGCCACTTCTTCGAGATTGTCTTCGCGGATGGTTGCCTTAGGCTTCCCGGTGTTGAGCTGCCATTCGGTGCTGTGAATGATAACGACGCTTTGGTCCTCTTCGTTCTTCGCAACCACGACCGCCCAGTGCTAAAATCGTTTACGTGCTTACATCATTGTGACTAATGAATCACTCTCTTACCTCGAAAAGTGGCCGACTAAATTTGACGCGGTCGCCAACGTGTACAAAATCGTACATTTCACTAGCTCTGCGCCATTTCATGATCTTTTGAGTCATCTCGATTCCAGTAAGGTAGAGCTAAATAATGTATGTGTTCGTTCCACGATGCTAGCCCATCGTCGGCGGTGAACCTTACCTCAGCTTGATGGCTGAAGTGAATCCCGTTGCGGCACCAAGAAGCGAAATGTTCGCAGTTGTTCTCGAAGAGACTGTACGAAGCTTCGCCAAGCTGTAATTAATTAAATTGACCAGGGACGAGAATTACGTGTACACCTCTTGCGAATCTAAAAAAATCTGACGTTTTCCGCTTCGAATTCATTTGCGAAATACGTAAAAGCATAACCTTCCCGGTGAACTTTTCTCAGAACAGTATCGGAAAGTAATGGCCTCCGAATAATGATTTAGTGTTTTCAGGGTACTTACTCGCGAACGGGCACGATGCAGGATTTCTGCTGGTGAAAGAGGCGTGCAAAGGCTGTCCAGTGAGTTGTCCACAGCGCACTTGTCATCGTTGGCTAACTCTTCGAGCGTATCCTCCCGAATCACAGCCTTTCCCTTGGCGGACTGCCGGTCGGTATAGCTGCTTACGACAACGCTTCGATCCTCTTCGTGCTTAGCGACCACGATACCCCAATGCTAAATTTGTGATCTACGCGCTAGAGACTTGCTCTCTTACCTCGTACAGTGTTCGCTGAAATTTAACACGGTCTCCAGCGTCTAACGAAGCGTATAATTCTCCAGCTGTGCACCATCGTGTGCACTTTGGACCCATCTTTTACATTGGGTTCTGGAGTACTAATTATAAACGGAAACAGATT
Organism: Aphelenchus avenae; assembly: GCA_020875895.1. Classification (NCBI taxonomy): domain Eukaryota; kingdom Metazoa; phylum Nematoda; class Chromadorea; order Rhabditida; family Aphelenchidae; genus Aphelenchus; species Aphelenchus avenae. Next base: position 98,363 of record JNEY01000501.1, on the reverse strand, counting down.
AAGTAACAGGTATCACATTGTTATTAACGTAGCAGCTTGAAGGGAGTCTCGAGGCAAATATGTCCAGGTATGCAAAATATTATCGAGTTTGTCAATTCCGTCAGGCAAAACTAGAATTGTGAAAGCGATAGGTGGACGTTGTCAGGCGTTCTATTGTCATCATTGCACATTCAACGATAAGAAGGCACGGTTGGGGAAAAGCAGATTAACACGGCTCAGTGACCGCAGAATCTATGGTGATAAGCTGTGTTATTTGTGTTATAGCAGTTCACCCACAAACGCCGGTCGCTGAAGCCAGTAATAAATTACGTGTGTAAAGCGAGGGCGGGAAGATACGCAAAGGGCAGCATCCGACAACCAGGTTTCCGCGACCATTACGATGCATGCTCATTGAAAAGTATCATTCACTTGCGTTTCTTATGACGGGCCGTCCTGTACGGAGTGCAGATCTTCTGTACTTCGGTTGTTTGTTTTCCGATTGTAATGTCTAATGTTTCGCCCCTCTTGGCGCGTCCCCTCGCCCATTGACTCCATCCTCCAAGGGTCATGCCGTGTGTATCTCCGGGATTTTAGTCAACCAACTAAATAAGTGAAGGCTACCCTCACGTAGGTCCTCACCGCTTCGGGGTGGGGGATGTCCAGCTAAGCTGAAGGAAAACAGCAGGTTTTCTACGAAGAAAGAGCGACAAAAAACAGGTTTTTTGGAGTTCAAAGATGGGTGGCAAGAGCCTTCAAGGGACGACTTCGGTGCAGTGTAGCAGTTAATGGATGACATTATGTGTTGAATCGCTTTTTTTGAGGTTTTGACGCGTTAATGCTTAATGACTTTATACCAAATCTGCTACTTAGCACAATCCGCACGATCCTGGGCACAGCTGCTGCTTGACATTGTCCGGATAGAGCTGGCAAAATCCGTTCTTCACCCAGGTTCGGCAGCTAAACCGGGTGTATTAATGTGATCAGCGCATGAGCATGCTTGACCACTTCCCAAAGACAGCTCGGATAGTGGCTTACTCAATGCTGCGATCCGCGCAGCCGAACGACGGTGTAACCGACTTGCAGAAGTTACATGTTTTCGGGCACTCTTCCATCATGAGCGGTTTGTAGATCTGAAATCGTTACGATAACCGAGCTGTGTGCCTTGCGGAGAGGCCAAAGTTCACATCACGTATCTCGGGGCTAAGCTAGAGCTACGGACGCCATGCATCTGCTTGCGTAAATGTGGAGCGATGTAGAAGAGTCCCTCTCCCATTTACTTCGGAACAGGGATGTCCCATTTCCACTTTTTTCTGCCATTTCCATTTCCATTTCCAAAATCCCCGCCATTTCCATTTCTCACTAGCCGAATTTGCCGCCATTTCCATTTCCATTTCCAAGCCATTCATTTCCAGGTGTAAGTTCACTGAGCGAAATCTCACTGTAAGCATGTAAGTGTGAACCGGATACTCTTCGCACGATTTATTTAGCTGCCTCTACTTTACTGGCTCACAAGAGAACTTCTACTGTTCTGTCTCGGTGTCAAGTAAGGCCGTTTTATCGACGCGGATTTTTTCCGCCGCTAGGCGCCACCACACCGGATTTTCAGCATAAATGTAAAATTTTCGACTTAAATTTTGGGATTTTTTTAGCGCCGGGACCGGGATTAGTTAAATTTTGAAACCGGGACGGAACCCCTCGGATTGCGGGACCGGGAACGGGACCGGACCAGCATTCAGAAAACCATTACGGTAGCAATGGAGGGGGAGCTTCGCCGACTATAACCCGCTGTCACAGATGGGACAGGGTAGCAGTCAGATAAGGTGTGGTGTTTCATTATGCACACTAAATTAGCCCGGCCAACGCAATTTTCACTTTGTTTCTCACATTATAGACTAAAATTTCGTTGGTATCGCCTGCGGCGGGCCTGGTTGGTCTCAGCCTGAAAATTGTAATGGGGCCGGGACTTGGCGATGACCGGGACCGGGACCCCCAGCCCTGGTATCGTGTGCACTGGGCTTATTTTGCGCCCATTTTTGGGACCAGGGGTCTCAACTCCAAAACCGGAATTCAGGGCCTGGGGTGTCAAATTCAGGGGTTTTTCAGGGGCCAGGAGTCAAACTCAGGGGGTAAATCAGGGGGTATTTTTTATGCTTTGTTTTCCAGGCATTTCAAGAATTACTGGCGCTCCATAAAGCACCTTTCAAATGCCTCTTTGAGCTTTCCGCCAGGAAAGCTTCGCCGGAAAAATTCCGCCGCTGCAGACGGAATTTTTACAAATAAAACGTGATTTCCGAATGAAATTGCGTTTTAGCCCGCCGCAGGCGAAGCCAACGACTTATTTCAGTGGAACAATGGGCTTTCTACACAAAAAAAACTCAGTACTACTGCAAAAATATGACCCTCTACCCCCTGAATTTGCTCCTGAAAATCAGGGGCAAAAAGCCAGATTCAGGGGTATCCCGTGAATTCAGGGGGTTTTGTGACCCCTGTTTGGGACGCATGTTTGGTGGGTCAGGTCGGTCCTCGGGGGGAAGTCGGCACGGGTGGTCGGTCCGGGGTGGAGGGTTGGGACCAGGTCGGGGCGGCGCCCGGAGAGAGGGGTCAAGTCGGGCTGAATGGTCGGCCCTGCGGTGGGTCAGCGACAAAGTCTAGTTCCGTGGGCCGGCCGACTGTGACATAAGGGGGGACCCTTGGGTACTGAAAAAAGTGGAAATGAATGGCATTTTTTTCTTGCCATTTCCATTTCCCACAGGCCAAATCTCTGGCCATTTCCATTTCCATTTCCCACTAGCGTCATTTGCTGCCATTTCCATTTCCATTTCCGGAAATGGAAATGGGACA
>JNEY01000501.1:60798-70871 GCA_020875895.1 Aphelenchus avenae | reverse complement strand
AAAAGGCCGAAAACAAGAAGTAGCCCAGTTTCGGGCCTGCCAGACAGGCCCGAGGCTAGGCAAACCGTCTGGGACCGCAACTGTTCGGCGAGCAGTTGCGGTAAGGGTGGGGTCAAACCAGCTTCCGACCGCATTCTTTCTTAGTCCTTCGAGTATATAAGCCGAACCTCGGCCCTTAGCAAGTATCATTCTCCAACGTGTGTTCTGCCCTGTTGGCAGTTGTATTCCTCTTCGGCTCTCTCACGCACTTCTCCCTGCAGTTGTATTGGTAAGTCCGCTTGTAATAAAGCTTGTAAGGTAACCACCCGTCTCTTAGTAGCTGTAAGGGAAGTAGGTCTTCGGCCGGAATCTAGTGAGGGAATTTAGAGGAAATTGGGGATTTCTTCGGAAGTCTTTTTGGAAGTGATCAATCCTTTGAGCTAGAAGATAGAGTACTTTCTGGCCATTGGCAACATATCAGTCTTGGCGACGAAAAAGCCGTCGTCACGACAGAAGCAAAGAAATGAGAAAATCCATTGAAAATACGCCAAAGTCGGATTTTTGGAATACCCGAGCCACGGCGCCGAGCCGAGGCTCGGCTCGGAGCCCGGCTCGGTAGGGGTCAGCTCGGCTCGGAGCTCGGCTCGGGAGGGGTCAGCTCGGCTCGGAGCCCGGCTCGGGTCCCAAACCGCCAAGTCTAGTCAGAATCACCGTCAGAATTATCAGAAAGCTGTTTAATTGCTTTAGAATGTGTTCCAACAACATTTCTGGCGTTCCGAAGCCTAAGCCTGACCTAATCTGAACAGCCTAAGCCTCAGCCTAAGCCTAAGCTTGCCGGCGCTTCGCGCCGCGTAGGGATGGATACACACTAAGCCGGGTGAGTAACGTTACTAAGCCGGGTGAAAAACATTTCTGAGCCCGGTGCGTAGCATTACGAAGCAATATTGGGTAAAGTAAAGTTGTATTTTGCCGGTTAGCCCCTAGCCCTTTGGTCCGAAACCGAAGGGGGGACCCTTGGGTTCGAAAATTTCAGTAGAAATTTTTTTGGCTCAAAACTTTTTATTATTAGTTCTGAAGGCATTCGGAGTGCATTCTAAGTGATTTGGTGTTTTGTCTACGGCAAATTTGTCTACTTAAGGTTCCCCCCTCCACTAAAATTTCGGGGTCACTTTCCCCCTCCACTAAAGTTTCCCCCCCCCCCGCTAACGCACTAGATCCTTTTGCTATACTGGTAGGCACTTTTTTCTTCAGTTTTTATATTTAAAAAAAGTCATTTTCATGGTTGCAAGAATATTTTACCATATTTTATACCTGTTTTTTTGTTGCAAATATTATGGTATTTACTTGCTAAAATATTTTAGGTATTTACCCGAAGAGGTGACCGCTGTCGTACTGTTGACACGAAAGCCTGTCCTCCGAAACTGCGGAAGTGCGAAGTCGCCGAACGCGACCGCCTTCTTCGGATCCCCTGCACCCTTCTTGCTGTCGCCCCAGTAGTAGCTGATGTCGTCCGTCGTATACCCGTAGCTCTCGATCTCCAGCTTGCACGTCTGCGAGTCCATCGGGAACAATCGGAGCTGCATCGGGCAAGAGGCGGTGACGGTCAGGCGTTGGCTGGTGGAGACCTGAAAGCATACGTTCAAAGTTAGCGACTTCTTATGGCTATGAAAGCCCACTCGCGGCCTACACGAAGCCCTACAAGCTCAGGCAGCAAACGCATCACTTTTTTTTTAGAGACCCCCCTCGAGAAATCAGCCTGGGAACGACGTAAAGCTGTAGGAAAAGTTCAGTAAGACCGAGCATCAGGGAACTTTTGGCATGACACAACTTATGTTAACGTTTTATGTACTCCCGCAGAATTTATGCCACCTTTATGCGTCTTTGACCAACATACTTGTTTGCATTTTAATTCGACTTCTACACTTGCTCCTCTGCCATACTGGCCGCTCCCTCTCGGTCCCGTCAACTTTACATTCGTCGGCCAGGATGTACTTACACGTACAGCCTGCTCTAGCTTTAGTGCTATCACGCGATCAGTCAACGACGCTTTCTAGCCTGCCATCGTCCGCAAACGACTTACGCGTCCGTCAGGGTCGATCCGCAGGAACGAATTGTGCGTCGTGGCGCTGTGGAAGAATGACTTTTTCTCGTTCGGAAAGAACGTGTCCGGCTTCCAGAGCCGTTCGAGATAGTCGACGCCGACAGTGAGGAACTTGATCTTCTCGAAGCCTCCGACGTTCATCTTGCCGAACGCCAGTCGAGGATCGTTCCATGTTTGCCTAAACAGCTTTGTTCGTGTACGAACTCACATTGTTTGGTACAAGGCCTGTGCTTTGTATACAATCAGTAGCCGTACAAACTCACTGACCGTACCCAATGTTGTACAGGATTATTGAGGGACGCTAATCCCTAGGATGTGTTAGTGCTCGCGAATAGGCTTTTCGCGTAAATGCGTTTTTGCTATTTCCGCTACCAGTGCCTTCAACGCTGTGTAAATATTCCAAAAATACGGTCGGTTCGGATTCGTAATTTAATCGTCTAAAATCAGTATTTTCTGTGTTTCGATGCCCCCGGGCCTTGCTTACACGACGTACCTGAGGTAAAAGTCTAACGTGAAGTCCATATCGACCTCCGACACTTTGCTGATCGTGGAGACGTGCACCGTGATCCCGACGTCCACGTGACCCTCGCCATAGCGTGGCCGAAGCCGCTTGTCATACTTGGACTTGTCCGTGAGGCGGTTGAGGATCTGAAGAAGTTGGAAAATCCTCAATGCCCTCTATTTTCCAACAGGTTTTCTTAGACGCATGTTCAACTGTTGGACTGTGACGCCTAGTTTTCAGGGATGACGGGTTTTCTGCTTAAAACTATATTATCCAATCTAGTCGATTCATTTCGGCGTGCTTGGTGTAAAGACCCTAGCTTCGTCACTGAGCGTGGCAAACTTCTTTGCTGGAATTATGTGGTGATCCCGTACTAGATTACTGCCCACCGTATGTCCTCTAATAAAATCATCCCCTAGAGCCCTCCGAATAGAACCCCTACGAAGGGATGTCCGCTTCGGTACAAGAGAAAACTTTCGTTTTCGGCCAAACACAAAAGACAAAGATTTCGACCGGATTCCGGAATGACAAATAAAAACGGCGAATTCTTGTACCTCGCGTACCTGCGATATCAGCGTAGTATTGTAGCCCGTCGTATTGTGTTCCCACTCATTCTCAGCCATTGTTAACGATGTCACGCAGAATAGTATTAAGGAAATGGGCGCAGAACATGCCGACATATGCGGCGCACGCCGCATAGCGCCCACCAGAGTGCAAGCGCCGATCGGTCGCCTAAAAGGCGCATTTTTACATGCCACTTTCCGCAACAATTTAATGAAAAAATGGTATCGCGGTAAGCAGCCTTTGAAGAGATGGAACATACGCGGCGGACAAGCCCACAAAGCGAACACCCCCTTCCGTACCGAACTCCGTCCCGTAGAGTACGGCACGGAAAAAGAATGGCAAAAGAACGGCCGTTTTCCGTGCCGTTCTCTACTAAAACGGCACGGAACGGCATCAATTAGCGAGCCGCGCCGTACTCCTCCGTTCCGTACTAATACGGCCCGTTTTGCCACCCCGATTAGCCGTTCCGTTGTTTGTGCTCTAGAAAACCGAACGGAGTACGGTTCGGTATAGACGACCAAACCTACCACGACGACCGACTCGAACAAAACCGAAGGCGGAACTTGGAACATCGCCGCAAATATGAGTTATTTGACTGAAGATTGCTTCACACTTGTGAATGGACCCGTGGGCCGAGACGAATTCAATTGCCGCGCGTGGCGCAAAGTGCACTCGTTAGTCGGCGAAAAGTACTTACCCACCTCTCGCTTTCCGAATAACCTCGTCAAGAACACAGACGGAAGTGTTGACGAAGGAGATAAGGGTCGATGGCACAGCTTAAGGGATCCGGGAAAAAGCCAATTTCCCCAAACCAAAAACAAGTCCGGGCCTGGGATAAGAGACCATGCGAAGCGGAGCAAGTGAATTAGACCAGGGGGTGTCTTGGAATTCCGCCGCACTCGGCCAAAATTCCGGCTTTTCATTGTTATAATTCAGAATGAACCCTATGAAGAGGGACTTCTGAATTCGGGATTGTTGAATAAAAATCGAAGTTACGATATTTAGCAACAAGTATAGTTGTCCGCCGCTTGGCGCCGCCAGGGCACATTTTTACAACATCTGTAGAATATTTGCCAGTTTTCGCTTGCATCCCCTGCCGCGTCATTTTTAAGTACCACGAACAAAGCGTCTTTGGGTTCATTGAAAAGTTATTCCGGCGGGAATTATTCTGTCCGAGATACCCCTGACGGAGCAAAACTAGCCAAATTTGTAGCGGATATTGACGCTAGACGAAGCGGATATTGCGGTGAAGGACACCATGGCGAAGCGTGTGGGTCAAGAAGCACGATTTCGGCTCGCATGCGGACCCATAAATCGTCTCCTGCAATTGCCAATTAGCAGCTGTTTCCGGCGAGACCGTTTGTCCCAAGCCGTTAATCATCGACAAGCGAAACGACGTCACGGAGCGGGCGAGGGGCGAAAGACGTTCATCTGCTGGAATCATAAAAGCGCGGTTATTTGGACTTTTTCTCAAAGTACACTGGTGCCACTGACCTGTTATAGACGGAGTGCCTCCAAGTGACGTCCTACACATAAGCGTCCGAAACCATTGCTGCTTGCTCCAGCGAAAGGTACTAGACTCCGGAGAAGCATTGGTTCTTTTCATCCCCTCAGCTGACCAGAACTTTGTCGCCATATAAGGATTGTGGTGCCGAGTGGTTTTTGGTACCCTATCTAGGCTTACGGCATGGAGTAGGCTTGAAGGTGAATAAGGGGCCGGTACGCGGTGCATGACATTTCAGTCCCGACATCATTTCATCTATGTGGGACTGAACTCTTACGGAATGGAAATAAGCGCTGATGTCTAGACTATTACCCTTCTTCGCACTATCTGGATCACAAGCAGCAAGAGAAACGGGCAGAATCTTGTGCGTTTTATAAGCGGTAGGGGGAGTAGGTCGAAAAATTCACGGACATTATTTTTAGGACGTAGAAGCAAATTTTTTTGCCCAGCAAGTACCACGCGGACGGAAGTTAGCATGCGCTCAACTCCCTGAGTTCGGCGAAAAGTTGGGTCTTTCTCCACGCCGTCCTAGTTAGACATTGTTTTAGCGCAATCCATTGTTTCGAAAGTTACGCTTCAGTGCACGTCACGCTTGAAGAAATGCGTCCTGCCCGTCGCCTAGTTTCATTTGCAACGAAAATAGAAAATGATCGTGATAACACCAGAACTTCTTTCGACCCTGGCTTTTCCTAAGGTCCACGCAGTGTCGGTCTTAGGGGGAACGTCGCGGGGGACGGCGACCCCTAACCACACACCGGGCCTTTGGCACGACGCGAACTGCTGTTTCCTAGGATCGCCATTGAGGGTCAGGTTAAATGCATGTAGCGAACCGAACAGTGCGTCATTTACTGCGCCCCGCTAGCACAGGTTTTTACCATTTTTTTGCAACTTGATCAAATCCGCTAAGTATTTTGCATTGATGTTCAGGCAACGCATAACATGAGCAGCCCGTCGGAACGAAATTTCGCACCGTTCGGAAATTTTCGATGCATTCTATAGTACAAAGCTCTCAAAAGGCTTCAGAGCAAAATTTGCGACTTTTACATTGCGAGCGCCAGCGCTTCGTCAAAAAATTTGAATCCCTCTAAGGTTCCTTTTGGTGGCACACGTTAGACGGGCGAACGGCTTAAGCCGCAAATGCCCAACGCCCAGTAACGGATTTACGCTGTCGCAAATACTAGAGATAGTCGGCCGTGACGTGACGAGAGCCGTGACGTTACGCCGTTAATGACGACACGGCTCCCGGGTGCCGACTACCGCAGGCAAATACCCACATTGTTTCGCCAAAGATTATCCGGTTGTTTGCAAATTAGGTAGCTCAGGAAATACCTATTTACGGGACTCAATGCTTTTGCCGTAGGAAAACTCGCAAGCGTTTAGAAGTACTATGCAATAGGAGGGTAATGCGATGGCACAAAAGTCCGGTTGAAAACCTGAGTAAAGCTCATGACGCCTTGTTGCACCCACCGGCTAATGGAGCGGTTAGCAACGGCAAACGCGCTACGGTGTCATATTACTTCGCCGCCTGTTGCCAGACAGCACGCGGCAATTGGCGGCGACGAATGCGGATGCCGCAAAGGCCCTGAGTGGGCTCAACTTCTTCAACTTTTGTTCGTCTAACAAAGACGAAGGGGCCACAGAACAGCGCCAACTCCCTCGAGCGACATTAGGGCCAGCGAGGGGGCCACTGTGTACTTATTGGAGGGTCCTTTGGGATCAAATTTTTATGGTGACAAGCCGGAACGTTAGCCGAGCCGCGTAAGGGTGTTAATGAAGAATCGATAGCGCTTGGCGAGCGAATTAAAGTTGAAAAACCGACCACTTTTGGGCGAACAAGATGAACCTACGGTCTCGAATAGGGTGTGAACACCTTCCAGTACCAAAAACGGAATCAGCATGTCAGGGATGGCAACCATCGCTTTTCACTTGTTGGACCTTTGTAAGTGTACAAGCAATGGAAACACTTCTGTCGATTAAAGCCTTATCCTGACTCGGCCCCGAATCTGCCCGATGTCGAAGGTTTTTGAATGCATAAGGCGTGTCCTTTTGCGTCTCTCTAATTATAACGCGAGCACTCAGATGACGAGTGGATGGCACTTCAGACAAAGGCGCGTTAGAATATCCTCGTAACGAGGGACCGACATCGATGTTTTAGGATTTTCTTAAAAGAAGAGGTTGCCGCGTTCCCGGACATTGTGAAATTCGAATTCGCGTGGCGTCTACCATCGGTTTGTTTCTCTTAACTGGTTTGTTGGCTAATGACGGTAAAAAGCAAGATACTTAATCGAAGCTAAAAAAAGTTTATGAACCTTGCATGTCTTTATTTCATGAAGCCTCGCTAACTTTTACGCCCGCAAAGCTATGTAAGTGACTGCTCCATCGTGGACTACGCCAACGTCAGTAGCACTCCCCAAAACAGAACGTTGAAGGCCAGATACACTAGCGGGAACACAGTGAGGGAATAACGGTCAAGGTCGCATAGCGTCGTAGAATTCCGAGCTCCATATCGAGGTAGAAGCGGCAACTCGCTCGGATTTCCTGGCTGCTTCACGACGGGCGCCATTGATCGATCCTGCAGTTCATGCTTGTTCCGGTAGTAAACAACGGCACATTCAACGATGCTTGCGCAGATCATGATAAAGCTGACAAGCAGGTAGACGTCCAGAGCCTTCAAGTAGGAGACTTTCAGCACAACCCCATAGACTGCGCTGATCAAGACGGTCATGAGGAAGACCTAAAATGGTGGTCAGTAGCGGCCACCAGTGCACTACCATGGCCATCACTAAACGGTCATGCTCTCTCGCTGCGTAAAGTACTAATAAATTTTATCACGGACCTCAGTAGGCATCCGTATCGTACGTCGTACCGTGCCGTGCTCACCCTCCCCCACCCCCATACCGTACGACGTACCGTACTGACCCTTCAGTGCCGTCCTGCCGTACATTAGTGACCCCCACCGTACCGTGCTGCCGTTCTGTAGTTCGGAAATAACGGGTACGGGCCATAATAGGGTACGGAGCAGCTCCAGTACGCCCCATGCTTGTTATGAAATATGAAAATCGAAGCCGTGCCGTACTGACGTACTTGTTACCGTTACCGTATTACTACTACTAATGCTTTGTACCGCATTGTACAAATTCCGTAATTACGGTACGGCGGCCGAGCCCAAATGATTGCAGCTGCGTTTCTGAAGCCCGGCAAGTATCATGATGTCGAGGGTTGTTCGCGCCGGTATATTACAGGTTTTGTTTGGATTGGGTTGTGCTAGGTAGCTGAAGGGCTACAGTTTCGTGATCCTCGCTTCATACTTTCTTTCTGCGCACATTCGACTTACCGCCGTCACATTCAACTCGATTCTTGCAGTCGACGAATCAGCGTCAAGCCAGAAAGGAATCCAGGAAATAGCGACAATGAGGACAGTCGGCATGACGATGTTCGCTATGTAAGCTCCGACGTTTCTCTTCAGCGACACTTCCACGTAGAGGCGGAGGTAATTTCCTAGATGCAAACGTCCCCATGTAAGTATTAACCAATACGATTGAGCGGCTATACCAGGTTTTATACAAAGGTCGGCACCCGTACCGTATTACGGCCCGTACCGTTCCGTACCGTACAGCCGTACTGACGGTACGGCTGTACGGTACGGGGTGGTCAGTACGGTACGGCTGTACGGTACGGCTGGGGTTTGCCGATCTTTAGTTTTATAGGCCGACGGTTAGCGTAACGAATTGAGGCCAAGGTAAGCCCAACGGGATCAGGGCTTGGAGGGACGGAACACTAGTTGATGATCCGTTTTGCTGGGAATCAGAATCGGTGCGTAAGGCAGATCCTCCATCGATTCCTTTAGGCAAATGCATTTCCGTCAGTTTCGCCCGTTGGCTTAGAAATGGAACGGCGTCGATATCCGCAGTTTTGGGAATTGGATTTGGAATGGGAATTGTTTAAACTATGGAGCCGTAACGAATCAAAATCGACACCGGACCTGTGTGGCGTACAATCCTCTATCGTACCTGAAGAAGTCGTTATGTCCGTGCTGCCGACTTGATATCCCGTCATGCGAAACTGTGGCAGCGAGAAGTCGTTGATCGTGGCGGCGTTCTTCAGAGCCAAGTCATCGGTGCGATTCTTTCCCCAGAAGTAGGCGATGTCTTCCGTCGTGTATCCATAGCTCTCGAGCTCCAGCTTGCAGCTGTGTGAATCCATGGGGAAGAAGGTGAGGTCCATCGCGCACGAAGACGTCACAGTCAGTCGCTGGCTCATTGTAACCTGCAAGGGAAAGGAAAGTTCCAGGCATGCCGAGAAGAACTATGAAAATTTTATCACGTTCCAAAGAATAGGTACAGAATTAGGAACTCATGCACTTTTCAGCTTCCTATGCTAAAGGTAGATGGTGAACTATAGATGCGGGTATTACACTGCATTCTGACGTGGATTATGAGTGGTGAAAGAGGTAAACACCTTGCAGGCAAGCAGCCACGCATGCTTTCATCCCTGCAAAAGATTTTGACCGGCTTACCCCTCCATCGGACTCGATCCGCACAAACGCATTGTTGACAGGCGCACTATGCAGCTGGGAATCCTTCGCATTCGAGAAGAAGGTGTCTGGCCTCCAAATTTTCTCGATGTAATCACCGCCAGCGTTCAGCATCTGGACCTGCTTGCCCTCAATGTCCTGTGGCTCGAATGCCAGGCGAGGGTCCTTCCAAGTTTGCCTAGGTAAGCAGAATAAGCTCTTGGAGAGCTTAGTTAGTCGTCAGCCTTACCGCAAATACAAATCCGTCGTGAACTCCATGGCTTCCTCCGAGACGTCGCTAACGCTGATCACGTGCATGGTGATCCCAACCTCGACCGGAGCTCCGCCAAAGTTCGGTCGTATGCGCTTATCATAGCCGGTGTCGTAGGTGAGGTCTTTCAGCAACTAAAAGAGCAGTCGTGCCACGTGGATTTGGAACCATGTTTACAGGTAATGTGAACTCGGTAACGCAAATTAAGTAGATATACATTCGATTACCGGTATACATTTTATCGGTAATTTTCGGTAAAGGTAATTTCAGTAACCATATTCTAACGTAGTTGGGTCGGGCACAATGATATTTAGGGCCGCAAATCTTTCATCGATCATCTTTTGTTTCGAATTGGTCCGCCGCTAGTTGCTGTGAACTGTTTTTCTAGCTTTGCCAAGATGTCCACAAAAACACTTGTGTTTTCGTTTTCGGATATCAAGTTTTAAACTTCATGTAATGTTCCTGTTTTGGTTTCCGATACATAGTTTTGGAAATTGATCCGAATTCCAGGTACATGTATTCAAAAATAGTCCTATTTATAAACTTTTAGTTGGAGCCCTGGCCAAAGTGTTCAAGGGCGTGCCTAGGACCTCTCGAGAGGGGGGGGGGGGAGGGAGGCGTACGTACGTCGTCGTCGTC
>JNEY01000501.1:47586-60010 GCA_020875895.1 Aphelenchus avenae | reverse complement strand
GCAGGCGCCGCCAGAGCGATTTTTAGTCTTATTTACAAAAATCATCGAAAATTTGAACGAAATGTGTCAAAATTACATAAATTCCCAAAATAGAAAAATTTGCCTTGGTCCCCCCTTACCCTCGCCGGGCCTACGGCCCGGCGAGGGGCCCCCCCCTAGGCACGCCCTTGAAAGTGTTCGTCAACTGGCAGTTTCGCTACTGTAGCAAGGTCTGTTGGGCGGCTACGTTTGTTTCATAAAATTATTACGTACCTGCGAGATCGCGAACGAATGCGCAATCTCACATCGGGAGAGGACGTACACGAATATGAATATGACGCTTTCAAGACGCATTTGGTTTTGACGAACCTGAAGGCGAATGTCTCCCCGAAAGACTCATCATTTTTGATTTCATTCTTCGCACTGGTATTATGATTGATGAAAAGAACCGTCCATTGTGTACTTTGGTACGTTGCACACGCGAACTGGGTTCGTCACTTTTCCTTACAATGGGGCAATTAACGCCTCGGTCCAAAATTACCGCGAAGTGGAGGCCGCCAGATGGCGTGAACACTTCGCGTTTAATTTACGCAACGAGTCGGCCACCCTTCGCAGGACCCAAGTTGCCTGGCGACGCAGTAATTCGAGCATTAACGTTCGTCCTGCATCAAAAATTCGGGACCGAGTAATAAAGACGGACTAACAGTCGTTACTGAACAAAAATGCGCGAAAAAATGCACCAGTTTTGTCGAAACATAACAGTGTCGAAACTTTTGTGTCGAATAAAGGTGCGCTCTGAGTGTCAGTCCACTACGGTTTTAGCCAAGGTTGTCATGTCGAGTATTTTTCCCCGAAAGGAATTATTGCGGAGACAAGAGGTTTTTAACGGTTTACGGGAACGCTGGTTGTCATTATCCCGAAAATCAAACAGTTCAAGTTTTTGCACTGGCAGCAGGCGGAATTCAAGCATCTGGTCGTCGCTCTGACTACGATATTGTCCTACTTTTAGCCATAGGACCATACACGCGTACTTGAGTGACGTCTCCGCATATGTTGGACAAACTCTGTACTCTTACAACAATGGTACGCGCTGTTTGAACGGCTTGTCGACAGGGTGCGCACATATTTTATCCCCGAAACAATGCCGTCCCCCTCATTATTCGTTGTATGAAGCGAACGAGTAGTGTTCGTAGCGTTGTGACGATAGGCTCACCACCACATGTATGGACGGTGCACGGAAAGTTAGCACTAATAGTTACTTTAATATTCGTTTTAATGAGAAAAGTACCAAAGACACTACGTCACCGCCTGTTAAACGAATCAGACCTTTACTTTTTCTCAAAATCATGACACAAGGAAAACAAACGATAGGTAAAAAACCTCTTTTTGACATCGCACAAGGCCTAAAGGGAGAGGAAAAACCCTAACGTTCGTTACGTTATAGCAAAAAAAGCGTAATTAAAACACGAAGAGCACTCGACTAGCAGCTTCCATAGACGCACCAGCGGCCACGGTCGCAGGGGCAAACGAACTGACGTCGACTGTTGCAGTGGCATCCCCGCCTATGGCGACCAGCTCGCGGCTCGCTAGCGTAGTAGCGACGAGCAGGACCATCGTCGAACTCCGCCAGCTGACCGCTTTCGAATCCGACCTCGGCGCCCCGTGCCGACACGACGAAGGCGATCAAGGCGCAGGCAACGACGAGTGCGGTGGTCTTCATTTTCGAGTGAAAAGGCTAAAATGAATGCGCTAGAGCTGTAAGCGATCTTTTGGAAAGCCAATTTTTAGAACCGAGTCGAGTCGGAAGTGGAAGACATTTTGTTCAGTACTGGGTTTTTGGGGGTCTTCCAACTGGCACCGACTGGGGAAGGATGGAACGTAAGTACCAAGCCCAAAGCCCACAGAGAAGAACTCACCACGACCAGTAGTATCAGAGAGATACAACGCTTGAGAGAGATATTGAACCGTCAAAACGACCGTTTTTATAGGCATGCCCGCGTCCACGGAGTTGCTAATGTGACACAATTACACACTTCTTTTACCTGATAAGGGCATTGCAAAAGCTAGCGTGATTAACTGCTTCGAGCGGCTGACTAATAGATATTGTTACAAAAAACAGAAAAAGATAAGCATGAAACAAGGAAGAACATGAGCAACTCTGGCAAGATGGCCGAATCATACGGCTAGTTTATCGCTCGAAAACAAGGCGCGCAAAATTACTTACTGATATCGGGTTATCATCGGTCTACGATGCTTCCCTCATTTCGGTAGTTCGGTGACTAACACTTCAGAAGAGGAACGTACGGTATGCTGCGAAGGGCACGATACACCTGCGTGTTTCTTAACGAACTCTCAGGGCTGTAAGCGGCCCTGGCCCTTTGCGCTTGAAATAAAAGTTTACAGAATCCCAGCTAGGCTTTGATTTGGCGCCACGTAGGATGTTAGAAACAACACTGGTCGTGGACTTTTTTTAAAAACTCTTCTAGATTACGAGCATTTTGGCTCCTGCTTCGCGTAAACCCTCTGAAAACCTGGATCTTTCGGCTGACTTTAATAGTTGTTCTAGAGCATCTAAGCCTAAACGGCCGGTCACAGGCGCTGCCCGAGAGGTTTTGGCCGTGGAGTACACTGCACGTGTGATAGCATACTTATTCTTCTCCTCCTTTTCCAAAGCTATTTGTACTCTGTTTCTATGCATTGGGATTCGCCACAGTTTGGCGGACCCAGTTCGAGGACGATTCAGTCGCCTGATCAAGGTTCCGCTGTTAAATGTTAACGTTAAACGTTCTGTACTTTGAGGTACTGTGTTCATGGGCGTATCTCGTGGGGAAAGCTTCCGGGCTAAATGTGTTTCCAAGACAGATTTAACAGCGCAGGGTCTGGGGCACCTCCGTCGCCCCACCCTCGTAGAACGACATGCTTTTCTTTGTCATATGGTTTTTTTGGGTATCTTCGAATGCTGAATGCGGAAATAGGATGCTGGCATCTCCCACGGACTAGGAGGTCAGGACGGGACCGCTGAACAGAGAGGGAACGGGAACTTTACCAAACTTTAGCTTGGACGGATTTTCTGAAGTAAAAGATGACGATAAATATTTTAGACGCTGCCTGTCGAAACCTTACCCGTGCAGGCAATGGGCTAACTATCTATAGATGCTGACTTTGTTTATTTCGCAGGGCTGGATAATAAATGTCTCAGTCGTTATTTCCTCGACGCGTTATCGTACGTGTTCACGGAGGCAGTCTTCCAGCGACAATGTTGTGTTCGGGGTCGTTCCCTTAGTAGGAAGTGATCCTTTATCAAAGAAGGCCTACACAGCAGACCCCTACGGACATGGTAAATATCGACCTAAGCCGGGGATTCTTTCGTTTCTCGAAACTACAAACCGCTGGCTTAATTTTGGCTTACATCCGGGATAGGATTTCTGCATGGTCTCCAACGAGAATTCGCCAACTTAAGAAATACGAACAGCTCAGTGGCTTGAGGAATTTCCAGGATCCATGGAGCCAGCGGCTACGAAACAAGCCGCGGCAAAAGCACCACCCCCCCCCCCCCCGCAAAAGTAACCGTAGGAATGCACAATTAAATTGCATTTCATAACGCACCAATAAAATTAAGGATCCGTGTCTTTTGGGAACCCGATCATTTTAGTCCCACTATTTACAGCCGCATCACCGCTTTTTTATTTGCATCGTATCGTAAGCTCTGGCTCTCCAGTGCATCATAAGTGAAAGCACAAATTCTGGAGTGTCTAATACGATATAAACATGGCCTTAGAAACCACAAGATATAGTTTATCGCAGCGAAATAGCTGTTCATGGGGTGCAAGCGATAAGGGCAAAGCTTCGGATCGTCAAAGCTTAACTGTTCGGCTAAGATTTTGCTGACACCAAATGCGGCAAGTGACCATTTACATGTCGACGCGAAAACTATGGCCCGCATGCCATAGCGGGCTCGCTATAACACGCAGGCAGGAACCCACCGGCTACATTTTCCTGAATGAACCCTATTCAAAAGGGACGCTACTTTCGAATTCTTCATGCCTCGAAGGTCCTGAGGGTGCCAATTTGCGAAAAATATCTCTCCCACGTGTTATATCCATGCTTGCAAAGCGCTCGCTATTGCTTGAAAGCAGGACCGCTGCCCCCCCCCTCCCCGCACGACTTCCAGAGACCCACGTTAGAAACATAGACGTTATTGCAGAATCTCCATGATTGAAAACCCCTCCTAGGAAAGAACTGGCAGACCAGCTCCTTCTTAGCCGCTACGCGCATGCTTCCATAGCGCTTGCTGTCGCCTGAAAGCAGGAGTCAGTTGTTGAAACTTTATTCGTGTAGCGTGAACTTCGTTGTTACATACATACGATATGTACGCCCTTTAGTGTATGAAATAATAAAGTAAGCAAAGAAAATTTTTGAACAGCGTAGAATTCAAAAGCCGTCGCAAGACGCCGGTTCGTTGTCGCCGACGTAGAAGGAGCAGACGCTCTGTGAAAGATTGGTCCTGCGATATTGCTGACTCTTTAAGCTGACGTTGTTGAACAGTACCCAAGGAATGTGCTGCGCCTTCTCTGGAAAGAACGTTTCCTTGCGCACAAACGCGGCACGTGCGAGATCCTCCCATTCGTTCGAAGAGTTGCACTGTCTAGGACGTTCAAAGTCGGCTGCGTAGCTCTTAGTGCGATGAAAGACATACCCATTTTAGGGGTCCACCCCTGTTCCCGACCTCTAACCCACTGCACCCCCCTATCCTGAAATCCTGGCTACGGCCCTGTCACAGGTGTCTCTTTTAGCTGCTTTAGTCACAGAAACCTGTGGCACTTTTCACTTTGCCCAAACTCGCGAACCCTCTGAAAAAATAGTGAGGCCGGCCTCAGTAATAGGAAAAGTTCGGACAAGTTCATTAAAATACAGCTACGGTGCGGGCGGTCAGCCCCCCCCCCCTACGCGTATAGTTTCGACTCAACATTGGAATAAAAGCGAAGCGGAAAAAGAAGAATGGGAAAAAACCGGTGTACTTACCTTATTTCCTGGATAACGCTACTTGTGACGTTTAGCTCGTCAAAGCAACTACTAGACGCAACGAGCCAGTTCTCGTCTTCCAGCAGCGCTTTGCTGAGGCAGTATATATACGGGAGGTGGTTGTCCATGTTTTTAATGACACATGACTGAAAGCGATCAACTGCACATTCGCGCTCCCCGTGCTGGCATTTAATTGTTCCGTTCTGGAATTCACAAGTGCTACCAAGTTGGACAAAGAAATTTTACACGCCAAAGGATTCCATACCTGGTTCATGTAGGCGAGACCATATGGAACCAGCTCTGTATGGAAGTACATACCGTGCTTCTCGTGAGCCGGATAGAGGTGCTCGACAACAAACTCCAGGCTTGCGGGACATAGGCTCTCGTAGAGTACCGTAAGATGAACCGGTTGGTTATTGCTTACGTTAAAGTAGCGCAAGGCATGATTTAAATAACCGCAGTAAAAAAGCAGTGTCATGCTTTCCCATAGAAATGACGTAGGAACCCTGTCGCAAACGATGCCGCTAGCATTGCGGTAGGTGGTATCGACGTCACGCCAGCTTCTTGTGGTACTCATCGCTGCTGTGATCGTGTCGGATGAAGCTGCCGCGTTTCCAAATGCCACAGATCTCGGCAGTAACGGCAGGTCAAACCAGCCCCATACGTAATTGAAACCGACTGCAGTTAAAAATACTCCGGCGACAATCAGGATTGCTGGGCAAGCGCAGAGTACGGCCTAAACGGCGTGTAAAGGGTATGATGTACGTACTGAGGTTGGACCCGCAGGAGGCACGCGGCACCGGTGAATGTACGGCCCATAAATTGTGTGATATCACACGGTGGACCCTTTGACCTACTATGATCGCCGCCTGCTCATGGCCCGTGGCACCTCCCCCCCCCCCAGAACCGTGATATCATGCAACCAAAAGCTTTCTAAATACTGTCTTGAGCCGGCGGGGCGGGGGGGGGAATCCCGGCGCGATCCAACCCTGAGAGAGGTCTGTATGTCCGTCAAAAGTGCCACTACTGATACTGAATCGGCTTGAATCTGGACCATAAGAAATTGTACGCATGTATCGGTCCGCCAATGTAATCTAGTATTGCTTTGCGCTTACCTGCGCTAAACGGCTGCGCCTGGACGGTTGTAAGACAGTTTGGTAAGTCATCGCAAATGTCGCTTTGTGTGCGCTGGGCATGAACGCGGACTTATTTTTCAGCGACTCACGTACACCGAATCATCGTCTGATAAGGTGGTTGCGGGTACCTAGCGCGGCAAAAGAAAACATGGTGAGTAATGACTTTACATGCAGGAGGGAGCGTGACAAACAACTTCATGGTTCGGCAATGATTTTATGGTTTCTTGTGATAAGGGTGTGTGCACCTAACTCTTGGTCCTTCCCTTTTCGAATATTCGCTTCGAAGATATCAAATAAAATCTTTTTCGTCGAGGCAGAGCTGTTTTTTTTGTATTTGCAGGATATTCTCAAGACCCAGCGGGGATGTCGCCACAAGACCACACGTTGCCTCTCTCATTTGCTAGAATCCTTGCGGTTTGATAACCCTTATCTTTGCTCTTGAGAGGAGCTTCATCGTCAGACGTAAGCGTTCGTCGATATTGACGACACAGCACAAACGTCCCGCTTGCCATCGCACTTTATGGCTGTCTACCAGGACGTGCATCTTCATGCGCGTGCACACAACTATTTTTGGAAACCCACAAGGTGCCGGTTCAGAATTTAGGTAGTTTGGACTGTATCTGCGCAAGGTTACAGCATCAACTTTCAAAAATAAATGCTGTATTCGTTTATACTTGATTCGACCATTCTAAGCCGACACTAGAGAAAGGAAGTTCTTGGAATTTTTCCTCAGATGTGCTATCTGCTTCTTCTTGGCATGATTCGACTTCTGTACTAGACTTCGGTAACCGTCGCGTCTAACGGTCCGCTCATTAAAATGGGACGGGTGAACGGGACGGGAGGAGTCAGAGCGAAGCTGTGAACGGGACGGAAGGGGGCCTGGAACGGCCCGCGTACAGAATTCAATATAAACGCCCCCATTTAACTGCCCGATTTAGTCATCGTTTTCGCCGTTAAAACGGGACGGGTGAACGGGACGGGGTGGTCAGCGCCGATGTTTATTCTGTACGTGTTACTTCCGCGCGAATTCATCTTGTTTTCCTGATTCACATCGTATGAAGTTTCCTACCAATTCAGGCCGAACAGCAACAAAATTGCAGTTTGTCGCACACGCTAAGAATAAGCATGCGGGGCACATATGCAATGCCGGATCATGCACTACGCAACGGCACACTCGCTGGGGCATGCCTCCATACCTTTCGGATGGCAAAAACCTAAATTATATACGACTTTCCCAAGACAACTCTCTAACGAGAAAATTTCTCTGTTCGTACGGCCAAACAGTTGCTGCTAATTTTCCATGAAATTGTCCCGAAACTCATACGTACTACCGTATTTTCTCAATCTAGCCCCAGGAGGAGCTAATTGTTATTCGATCATTTTAGGAACTTGTTAAAATCTTAAATGTTTATAACTTTGGTTTCTTTGTCCAATGTATCTGCTGGTTTTAAAATACTTGCTTCGTCGTTATCCGTTCATTGATGGCTTTAGGCGAGATACTCCTACCGCTAGGCCGGCTCAAAATATGGTCCGTTAGAAGCGGAGGGCACCTTGAGCCGAGGAGGAGTTATTAAAAAGCAGTGCTGTCCGAACCATTCGTATGTTCTTTCTACATACCTAGTCCCAGCCATTCGCATTCTGCTGCTGCACGTGATTATCGGATTGGACGTCCAAAGTTGTTCCGATTAAGGTCGTGATAGATCATCCATTTAATGAGAACGGTTTATCGTATGCGCCGCAAAATCCTGTTTGATTATCCTCCCCTCATGGCGATAGCGAGCTTTCATGTTTTCGAAACCCCCTTTCTTCGCACCCGTTAATTGGATACCAGCGTATCGGCATTAGTTTATCACTTTAATAACATTGAAGTCATTTTGAGAAGTCTGGGATCGCAAGTGATAAATATCCGGTCGTCTGACTCTGCCCGGTAAAAGCGGCAATGCATCCTCTAAACTGAATAAATCCCTTCTGTCCGGCTAGTGGGGTTACCTCTTGCAACCCATCCACTTTCCTGAACAAGCCTCATCCATGTACGTTGGGCCGGGCTTTGGGTCTGCGTATCTGTTTCGGGTTAGACCCACGCACGTGGTTGAAGCCCAGCGGCAGTAGGTTCCATGAGGCCATGCTAGATTCCGCAACTCAGAACACGGAATAATAACGACTGAAGACCAACGTCTTCCTTTGGTTTAGACACCGTTGTTCCTTCACTGCGCCGCATCGTTTTCACTCAGTAAGCTAGAGTTTTTTTTGCAACCGTACTTTACTCTGTTTTCATGCTGCGGCTCGACAAAGTGTTCGCTTACGCAAACTACGCTAATTCTTTTAGCGCGCCAAGGAATATGGCTAATTCTTGCTTGCTGTTCTTATTCCTTGTACGAATGACTGCCGGCTTTAATGATTCCTTAGTGCAGATTACTGAACCACCGTCAGATACAACTGCCGAAATTGGCCAAGAAGTTCTTCTAAAATGTCGAGTGAACCACACGCGCCATCCGGTAAGTATTCGAATGGGGTATTTTTGGTAGCTGTAAAAACAATGTTAACACGGCATTTTGAGTTCATTATGAGTGGAGCCACTTTTCTGGTTCCCTTATCAGATCGAGGTCCTCTAAGAACATGGGAACGTATCTTTTCCGTACTACTGCCATATGGGGGGACTACGATATGGGGGGCACCATTTTTTACTTTACGTAACCTGTCCCCCTACTGGACTGAAAACCCCCACAAGTCCATCAAGGGAGGGGGGACATACCCTCGTGCAACGCCCACTTACACACCCTTTGCCGTATGGAGTCGACAAATCAAAACAAATGATCCCTCTCTCATATTTGCTGACCTTGAGCATATTCTTCGCACGGCAAAGCCTATCATCCCCAACCATGGAGGAATGCTGTGGGGGGGGGGGGGGGGGAGGGGTCACGTTGCTTGTTCTTGCAGCGACATTACCGATTTCAGGATGGATATGGATACTGGAGGCACGATGGTTACGGACTCTTCCCCGATACGCAGCCGCGTTATAGTCTTGTTGGAGAGTATATAGAAGGCGAATATGATCTCCACATTATCAACGTCACAGCGAACGATGCAGGGATGTACGAGTGCCGTGCGACAACGAGTATCAGTTTGACAGGGGACGCAGTACGATCCGCCTTACTGACTGTATTTGGTAAGGTCTGTGTTTCCATAATTCCTTGCCAACTACCGTATTTCTTGAAATATCCCCCCCCCCAAAAAAATAAACCCCCAGGGTCCCGACCCCCAATGACAAATAAACCCTCATGGGGGGATATTTCAAGAAATACGGTAGTCTGAACAACTCTCGGGACCGTAACCTGACAATGTGCTGCCTCTCGGATTTCGTATCATTCAGTAGGTCTTCTAAAGTTATTTGGTTCTGGGTCAATGAGGCAGTCACTATTCATAACAAGGACCAGGGGCGTAGCCAGCCCGAAATTACGCGGGGGGGGGGGTGCCAAGGGTAAGGTGGGACCCTTACCTATTTTTCTTACCGTCGGCGTTCGGCCGACGCCGAAAAAACGCCTTGGTCCCCCCTTACACTGCCTTGAGTAGGGTTCGGGGCAGGGCATCAGGTCAGGGCAAAACCCTGCAGGTCAGGACATCAGGTCAGCGTTTTCCCTGACCTGATGCCCTGACCTGACCCAGAAATATGCAGGGCAAAACCTGCAGGGCGTGCCCTGACTGGCAATATTTTTTTCTTCTAAAACTGATGCACTTCTGTGCCCGTCTCGCGCATAATTTGAATGACTTGCTTGAGCTGCGTGTTGAAACCATTTAGCCGTGTGCCAAAAGCATCCAGTAATGGGGCTACGAAGCTAAGTAATGATAATTTGCCCTGACCTGGTGCCCTGCCCTGACCCAGAAATGTGCAGGGCAAAAACCTGCAGGGTGCTCTGCAAATCTTGCCCTGCTCTGATGTCCTACGTGTTAGCGATCCCCGAACCCTAGCCTTGAGGCTACACGCCGCTCTAAGGGTCTTAAGAGCACTCTAGCCCGCCGCAGGCGCCGCCAGCCCAGCTTTCAAAGCTTACTTGGCAAAATTCACTTGAAATTTTGACGGCTCTATGGGGTTTCAAGGCGATTCTAAGCTGTTTTAACCTAGAAAAGCCCGCCGCAGGCGAAGCCAACGCTTTTAGATAGAGCAAATTATAGGATTGCACTAAAAACTACACTTTTTCCTCTAATTGTCTGAAATTTCAAAAATTGCCTTGGTCCCCCCTTTCCCGGATTCATTTTGTGGGAGGGTCCAGAAAGTGCTCATTTGTCACGGGCCGAGGGCAGCATGTCGACTGTTCATCACGAGGTGAATGGGAACGGGGTGAGGGTAGAGGCCGGTGATCACGCGATCACTAGATAAGACGGTTAATAGCCGCCATAGCAAATTTCACTGAACGAGGTCCATTTTCGCATAAAATTTACCTGGTAGCACTTGCGGCGGGCCCTTTTCAGTAGGATTTTCGCATACTTCGTCTTTTAAATTAAAAGTATACAAACCTTTAGGTCACTGTCAGCACGCTGTGAAACACTGTTTTAGATCCACGAGACGACACTGCTTATGCACGCGCTCCAAATTCTTCTAAAATACGCAAACGGATTACGACAGGCCCTGTGAATACTACTACATACATGGGAGGATCTGTTATCTTAAAATGTCGGGTCGAGCATAAGGTATTGCAAGCAATCTTTCCCAGTCTGCACGATATACCATTCTTTCTATTACCTCCCCCCCCCCAAGGTGGGCTAACTTCGATCGGCCAGTTTAAGAATATTTCAAAATTTCAAAATCGCACAACCTTTTTTGTTACCCCCTCAGAATCGCTCTCTGCCTTAAAATGCTTGCTTTATTGATGTCTATTCAAACACGGCCTGAAATTAAAAGTACATATACGTTCAGGTCAGCTGCAAACTTTTGAGGAGGTGGGCGGAGGGGGGAGGGCAAATAGAGCGAGGGGCTAATTCGAACAAAAATTCGGTAAAGCTCAAGGATCGCACACGTACCCAATACTTTTAGGGCTGGCTTGTGGCCTGGTCTCTTAACGATTGGCAGGTCCACCGCGAGCTGTGGGCCATGGACCACTTGCTCATCATACATACCGCACCTGTACCGTCCGGATCATCGCACGCCATATACGACCTGTATATAGACAATGTCAAGGCAAAAGACACTGGCAAATATAACTGCCTGGTTGGATACGAGAACGAGTTCGTTAAGGTCATAATCGAGCAATCGCAAGATGCTTACTTGACTATCACAGGTAAGATTTGGTCCCTCAGTTCACTCAAAACATGCTACTCCAAAAGCTGCCCGTATAGTCAAGGGCGTAGCTAGGGGGGCGGGGGGGGGGGGTGGGGACCAAGGCGAAACAAATCTTCGGTATAATTTTACTAAATAACCCCAAAAATCTCTTTGGCGGCGCCTGCGGCGGGCCATTCTTGGCAATATTTCTTGATATTCGGGGCTCAAAACTGTTCAGACCTTAAATTTTGGATGAATTTTCCTCTCTCGTTGGCGTTGGCGGCGCCTGCGGCGGGCTATTTTGAGTTTAAATACACGAAAATCGCAGTTAAAAGCCACTATCGGGCAAAAATGGGAATGTCACGAACGAGTGCGGCGAGGTGATCAGTCTCCCGCTTCTACGAATTCGTGCAGCAGAAAGAACCGGCTAGTACTAGCCTGCTCAGTTGTCTAGTGGATTTGACGCTGGTGGTAGAGGTCTCTACCGCCTGCAGGGTCGTTTGCACTCAGAGTTGACGTCTAGTTCCTAGTGCCGGTCCGGCGGTCGAAGAGTCCTCGAGCTTCAGAGGTGAGCTTTTATAGAGGTGGCTCCTCAAACTTGGGTAATAAAACCAGTAATTAAAGTACATAATTACAACGGTACACGCAAAGTTACACACAATTGTGCGGTCGCACATTACGCAATGCAAAGCGGCCCGATGGCCTAAAATATGGGTGGCGGACGGATCCGTCCGCACACCCGACCGGCGGTGAAGGAAGGAGGATGATGAAGTGGAGAGGAGGCCGGCGGTGGTGTTGACGCCGCACGGAGGCCTCCGCCGGACGGCGGTTGCCTAGCAACGGGCGGAGAATTCGGTCGAATTCTAGAACCGGCGAGCTGCGCCCGCAGCGCCACCGTTCAAACCGCCGCACCAGCGCGGGAGGATGCGGTCGCGTCCTCTCGCGCCAAGGTCATTGACCGGGAGCTCTAAGGGCGAGAGTTCTCTCACCCGCACATCGAGGGAAAGCAGGGGTCACGCTCGCGAACCGAATC
>JNEY01000501.1:0-28775 GCA_020875895.1 Aphelenchus avenae | reverse complement strand
GGGGGGGGGGGTCGGCGTGTTATGTTATATACTTGAAGAAGTCGTTATGTTCGTGCTGCCCACTCGATATCCCGTCATGCGAAACTGCGGCAGCGAGACATCGTTGATCGTGACGGCGTTCATCAGAGCCAAGTCGTCGCTACGATTCTTTCCCCAGAAGTAGGCGATCTCTTCCGTCGTGTATCCATAGCTCTCGAGCTCCAGCTTGCAGGCCTGCGAATCCATGGGGAAGAAGGTGAGGTCCATCGCGCACGAAGACGTGACAGCCAGTCGTTGGCTCATTGTTACCTGCAAGGGAAAGGAAAGTTCCCTGGCCATCTGGGAGAATCAGCGTCATTTAAAAAAAGGAAGGACGCAACAGCTGAGTATCTGAACTGTGACTTCCCGCAGGTTTTGAATACTCGCATTACGGAAAGAGCCACGCATGCTTTCATTTCTGTAAATAATTTTGACCGGCTTACCCGTCCATCGGACTCAATCCGCACGAACGCATTGTTGACCGGGGCGCTGTGTAGGCGGGAATCCTTCGCATTCGAGAAGAACGTATCTGGCCTCCAAATTTTCTCGATGTAATCACCGCCAGCGTTCAGCATCTGGACCTGCTTGCCCTCAATGTCCTGTGGCTCAAATGCAAGACGCGGGTCCTGCCACGATTGCCTAGGCAAGCAAGAATAAGTTCTTGCAAAGCACAGATAATAGGCAGACTTACCGCAAATACAGATCCACCGTGAAAACCATGGCTTCCTCCGATACGTCGCTAACGCTAATCAGGTGCATGCCGATCCCAACCTCGACCGGAGCTCCGCCAAAGTTCGGTCGAATGCGCTTGTCATAGCCGGTCTCGTAGGTGAGATCTTTCAGCAACTAAAAGAAACGCCTGAGCTTGAGGAAAACTATTGTTACTAAGCCATAAATGCGGTCGCTTCTGTACACGTCTCGGCCTTGTCGCCATGTTTGAACTACTGAAGTCGAAGTCTACATCCGCCAGTTATTCTGGGCATCACAAGACGTTTCTCTTTTTTTGGAAGATCTTAAGTGTCCTGTCGATCAAACTTTTAATGTACGACAACCTTCCCACAACGATACGAAAGCATTGAATGATAAAACGGATGGTGTGAGACGTTTTAGTCGTACGACAGCCGTCTGCCGTCCATACGCCGTTCTTGACAGACGTCAAAAACGACGAAAACTTTTTCCCTTCCGGATTTTAGTCAGATCCCGTGTTGTATGACTACTACGACAACGACGATCACACCAAAATCTTTGTCGTACGGCACCCTTGTCCGATCCAACTGTAAGGCCCAGTTTTGGCCTCAAGCCGTTTCGCAAAACGACCTACCTGAAAGATCGCAAACGAATTAGCAAGCTCGCATCGGGCAAGAACGTACGCGAATACGAATAGAACGCGTTGAAAGCGCATTAGGCAACCTGCTTTCGCTACTTTGATGAACTAAGTCTCTCGAGACACTCTTATTTTTTATTTCTTTTTTTTTGCTTTGGAATTATGAATGATGAAGGACCGTCCATTGTATACTTTGGTCCGTTGCGCACGCGAACTGACGTATACGCTTCTCTTTACAATGGGACAATTGGTGCACCGGTTTTAATTGATCGCGAAGCGAACGCTGCGATGGTGAAGACACTTAAGAGTAATTTACGCAAGGATTCGCCCGCCTTCCGCAGGACCCGAATTGTTTCGGAGCAGCGATCGGGCTTGTTCGAGAACGCACATTGTCGGGCAATGGTATGGCTGAAAAGAAAGTTTTGCAACTACAGCTTGCGGACGAGACGAAATCGTTCTCGGAGCGTCGTCGACGAGAGCATTTGATATGCTTCATGGAACAAAGCGTTAAAAGTGCAACGATCGTGATCATGACACGAGACGCGATCGCGGAAAACAACGAAAACCCTGCAAACCCAAGAAGATTTGCATTCATCCTTGAATTTTAGGCCAATATAGATAAAAGGAAAATGTTTAAGATACTTACGGGGTTCTCCATAGTTGCAAACGGCAGTCTAAAAATGTGGAACCATGAAATTAGCGTTCGCTGGGATCGGGATTAGCCCTGTAGAAGCCAACAGGTTTTTCTTTGTCACGGCTGCCTGAATTAGGACTGTTGCCTTTGCTAAGACTCGTCGTAAATCTTTCCAAAAATGTCTCGGACAATTTACTCAGGCAACAACATAAGTAGTCTACCTTAAGACTTAGCGCTATAGCCACACATACCTAAAGAGGACTTCACACATATTCGCGGTACACTTTACTTTCAGCACGTATTTCAGCGAATTTAAATCATTGTGACTTTGTATTGTCCTTTTTGGTAGGCTTGCACCTCTCCGACACGGCCACGACCTGCCAGCCGGGGCCTTCTTTGGCGGTAACCTTGACGTCAGAGCCGTCACCGGCATCCACGGCGATGTCGCCGTCAGGCGTGAAACGGATGCGGCGCTGGGGTGAAACTCCGCGTTCGCGCTGGGTTTGACGCTTGAAGCGGCGTGAGCCGCGGGATGGCTTGACTGGGTCGCCGAATCCACAATCTGCGGGCTTGCTCTCGTCGGCGTTGATCACGACGTTCGTGTCCGGCAGGCCGTTCTTGCCGATCTTTCGGCTTCGAGCCTTATCGACGCCTTCTAAAAGGTTCACCGTATGGGACTCAAAGAAGAAAAACGACTAGTATTCATCGGGATAAAACGGTCAAAACATTCCGACCAATGTTTATGGTACTATGAAATGCATGGAAACCTATTCAGACGCAGAATATGTAAAGGACGGAGAAAGGAAGGGGCCAGGGCTGCGGGTCTCGGACTGCTTGCGACGATGACGTCGAGAGACCGGACGTGTCCTACCTATGCTAGAAGATCCACAGCTGCCGGCTAGTGGAAGAGATGAGTAGAATGATGCCGCATAGCGTAGCTGCATATGACAAAAGGAGTAATTGCTCACCAGAAATATTTGCGGAAGCCCGTGTTGCACAATGTGTAATGCGGTAGTCTGTTGTGTACTGTTGCATGTGGTCTTGTTAATGCCGACTAACAACATGCCTAGGAAGGACGGCTGAATTTACCTCCAGGCGAGGAGCGATCGTCTTCGAAATGCGTGCAGAAAATCGTACAAAATATTTTGCAATACAGAGAAAACGTGAGTGAGACATACCTATTTTGCCATACGCGATCGAAGAGAGGACGCAAAGAGACGTCACGAAGAGCACGAACCTCGCTGAAAGACCCATTGTTGAGCGTTATAATTCCCGACGCATTGGGTCTTTTAACGCCATTCATATTACGTCCTACGCTCTGTTTAACTAGCTGCTCAGGGTGCGAGGACGTGCCGACGATTTGCAGCCCATCAGGCACAGGCAGCCGCGACATCGGCGGCGGACTGATGAAGGTGCAAAGTAGACGTCAGTGTACGCATAATCTCAGCACTGTAGGCCACGAACTTAGCGTGTAGGCACGTGACGTACGATCTGGTAGCGCTTGTGAGCATTAAAAGAGACATGTTCTCAAAGCTATACCCGTTACTAAACGACTTGGATGAAGCTCATTTTTCAGAGAGGGTGGGAACCTGTGAGCCACTTGCCGTTTGCCGTCACCATTGCACGGAGTACGGAACGGAGGGGTCACCATGTCACGGCACACGGCGCCATGACATGCTGTGTTTCATGCTATGCCGTGAGCTCATCGAACGCAACCAGCTAGGTCTGACACAGTGATTTAGCTGCCTAGCGGCGATGCAATACGCGGGAATGTAGCAGTCTTAGGCAGAGTCAAAACTTGGGGGATACGCTCCCTCAACCGAACCACATTCCGTGCTGACCCCATCCCGTGCCATTTCCGTCCCGTAGATATCGCACTAAAAGCGGAACGGCTCAAAGACGGCCGTTTTCCGTGCCATCCTTCAATTACCGTAATTCTTCTAATAGAGGCGCACTTCTATTAGAGGCGCATCTTCTAATAGAGGCGCACTTTCCAACAGAGTGCAAAAATAGAGGCGCATCTTCTAATAGAGGCGCATCTTCTAATAGAGGCGCACCACGCCTGGCGTTATGTATTGGTCCCCAAGCGACTCATCGAAGCCAGAATAAGCCTTTTAAGGCTAATCTAATGCAGCTCTACAGCTCTAATGCTCTACAACCACTTGATGATGCACGTCTAGCACAAAGTCATAGCTGCGGGAAACCCGAAAGCGCCATCGCCGGAGGTGTACCTGCCCTGGATTCTTGAAGCCTGGTACGATGGCGTAACAACGGAGAACGTCATCAACTCCTTGACGACTTGCGAAATAACGACAGCCCTGGACGGCAGAGAAGACCACCTCATTCATTGCCTTAAGGACGGCAATGGGACGCCAAACGGTCTAGGTCTTGGCTGGCTTCGAACTGGACCTCAGCGAGGACGACGTCAGCAATGTTAGCGATGTCGAAATCGTCCAGGATCATTTATCAGAAGGGAACAATAACGGAGAAAGCGAGCTCGCGGATGATAGCGACTTCTGAACCGTCAGATCTTACATTGTTGGTCGTGACTAAGTCGTAAATTTGTTGGTCACTGGTGTGCAAAAATAAAGGCGCATCTTCTATTAGAGGCGCATCTTCTAATAGAAGCGCACGTTTTGCCCATGTGCAAAAATAGAGGCGCTGCGCCTCTATTAGAAGAATTACGGTAAATGACACGGAACAGCGTCAATTTATTAGGAAACGGCACTGAGCGGAGTACGGTTCGGTACGGCACGCCAATTATAGTAGAGACTAAACGACTATCACCACTACACGACAATTTAGGGTCGATAAAGACTACAGACCCGTCGTCATTACGCACCGTAGTGGTAAATAAACAACGTTATCGCAGGCGCACTTCGATCGGAGCGTGCTGTTTACTGGGTTTCCCAGAGCACCAAATATAAATCGGTTCGTTCGAATTTGTCGCGCGTATCGTTGTTTACTTCTCGTCTGAGGTCACCATGTCATCATTTTCAACGTGTGATAGATGACTTTGTCGATTATATTTCGCAAACGAATGTTTTTAGAACGATGGACAAAGCGACAGCGGAGGACACTCGAAAGCTGAAGCTCTTACTGGAAAGGGCGGAAAAACTGCACTTGATTCATGCGTTTCTCTTCACACTGTTCTTACCGGTAAGTCTATCGACACTTTACGCGAAGGTATTTGGTGAGGTACCGAACTACCTAGCCGAAAAGATCGATATCCACCGAAATTGTACTCTAAGAACCGTATAGTCCTACGTAGGCCAGTTGGGGGCATGCCAGTGTTTCGACCTAGCCTAGCACGACACTCGAAGGCAGCGTCGGAAATATTGTTGAGAACACTACACAAGCCTTCCCAAAAGCCCGTTTTCCCGGGGGTAAGCGTTCGTCCACTTGTGACTGCCATAAATGTTAGGTACTGCACCTTGCCCACTACTGATGATGTTGTGCGATGCACGGCGTGCATAGCGAACCGTCCATCGCATTCGTCCATTGCGGAACGCACTGATGAAGGGTGTCTCAGAATTGGAAGTTCAACCGTTTTCCAGTCAAGAATCAGATATATAAAAAACGATGTAGTGGAAAAATGAAACGCTTTTCGCGTGACACTATACTGTACTTTTCCACAATATTTTCATACTGTACTTTTTGTGTGCATTTGTTACTATAATTGCTAAATGTTACGAAAACGTTACAGTAAAATGCGTTCAGTGTGGCACGTTCCGGATGCGGAACGCATGTGGCGCGGTTGTACGCTGTGCACTCCGGTGGCATGCTCCGGTGGCACAACGTTATTTGGTGAGGTGTGCGGACGGTTTGTGGCAGGGTGTGGAAATGCAATGTTGGTGGCACCGGTGTGCGACGGTGTCGGTGGCACGGTTATGAGGCATGGTTCGTTACAGTAGGTGTCAGCAAGTGATACTGTACGTGGAAATCACTGTGTTTTTACAGTACATTTGGCCATTCGTACAGTAATTGCATGCGCTTGCTACTGTAAATGCTCAACCTTCTGCCAAAATTATAGTAACGAGCTACTGTACTAAGTCGCTTTTGCGGTAGTACCTTTCGGTTGCGGAACGCATGTGGCGTGGTTGTGCGATGCGCACTGCGGTGGCATGCTCCGGTGGCACAATGTAGTTGGCGAGGTTGTGCGAACGGATTGTGGCATGATCCGGAAGTGCAATGTTGGTGACACCGTTGTGTGATGGTGCGGGTGGCACGGTCGTGCGGCATTGTTTACAGTAACCGTACGACAGTGTTACTGTCAATGTTATTAACAGTACATTTACTGAAATACGGCGATTTGTACGGTAAATGCGAGCGGTTGCTACTGTAAGCGCTCATTGTTTGACAAAAGTACAGTAATTTGGTACTCTAACAAGGTGGTGTGTGCGGTGGCATGCTCCGCATGCGGAACGCATGTGGCGTGGGTGTGCAATGTGCACTACGGTGGCATGCTCCGGTGGCGCACCGTTATTAGCGAGGTTGAGCGAACGGTTTATGGCATGATCCGGAAGTGCAAATTCGGTGGTACCGGTGAGTGACGTTGCGGGTGGCAGTGTAGTTTGTCAGGGATGTGTACAGTAACTGTATTACGTGTTACTGTCAATGTTATTTACAGTACATTTACTGTAAATACGGATATTTGTACAGTAATTGTAAGCGCTCATTGTTCTCCCAAAAGCACAGTAATTAGGTACTGTAATAAGGTGGTATGTGCGGTGGCATGCTTCGCATGCGGAACGTATGTGGCGCGGATGCGCGATGTGCACTCCGGTGGCATTCTTCGGTGGCGCAATGTTATTAGCGAGGACGTGTGAACGGTTTCTGGCATGACCGGGTAGTGGAAGGATGGTTTCACCGCTGTGTGACGGTGCCGCTGGCACAGTGGTGCGCATGGTTATTTACAGTAACTTTATTACAGTGTTACTGTTAGTGATAATTACTGTATAGGTATGTACAATGACTGTGGCTCTTTGTACAGTAAATGCGAGCGGTTGCTACTGTAAGTGTTCATTATTTTAACAACAATACAGTAACTTGGTAAAGTAGCTAGGCACCGCGTGCGGTGGCATGCTCCGATCGTGGAACGCATGTGGCGCGTTAGTGCGGTGTGCGCTCTGGTGGCATGCTTCGAAGGCACACGCGCCGGTATGTGTCGATTGCTGTTGGCGCGTCATATGTCATGGTTGTTTACTGTAACTGGACTCTCATAGTCATGGAATACTGTCAGTAGGAATTACTGTGAGTTTACAATAAATATGGCAATTCTTACAGTAAATGTGAGGGCTTTGCTACTGTAACCGTTTATCGTTCTGCCAAAAGTACAGTAATTTGGTACTGTAACGAGGCGCCGTTTACGGTCGCACGCTCCGAATGCGGAACACATGTGGCGCGTTTGTGCGGGCTGGACTCCGGTGGCATGCTCCGGTGGCGCAGTGTACTCAGCAAGGCTGTGCAAACGCGTTGTGGTATGATCCGGAAGTGCAATGTTGGTAACACCGGTGTGTGACGCGGCCGATTGCATGGTCATGTGATTGTTGCTTATTGCAACTGTACGACAGTGGTGCTCTCAATGGGAATTACTGTACGTTTGCAATAAATAGGGCAATTAATCAGTAAA
This sequence comes from Aphelenchus avenae, assembly GCA_020875895.1. NCBI lineage: Eukaryota > Metazoa > Nematoda > Chromadorea > Rhabditida > Aphelenchidae > Aphelenchus > Aphelenchus avenae. The sequence goes on along the minus strand of JNEY01000501.1, from coordinate 21,167 downwards.
TGTGAGTGCTTGCTACTGTAAACTCTTAGCGCTCTGTCAAAGGTGCGGTACTATTCTGCCTGCTATGCAGCGCTGCCTTCGGTCGCGCGCTTTCGAAAAAAGCGCACGAATTGTGTGACGTAGGTGGCGCGTTTGTACAACGCCCATAAGTTCGCGACAATGTTACTCCGTAGTTGTCGCCGTAATTCTAGCCGTAAGCGGGCTCCGGCCGCGGCCTCGCAGCCCGTAGGAGCGAGTGCAAGTGGCGCGGCTATGCGATGCTCAGTCAAGTGGCATGCTTCGTTGGCATAGCGCAATTATTTTTCTGTGATACTGGTTTGTGTCAGGATCCGGAAGTGGAACGCTGAATGCGACTTCGTGTAATGATGAAGGTGGTACGAGTAGCTGTACGTCGTTGTACAGCAGAATAGCATATCTAAGCGTCGATGCTCTGTAAGTTGGAACCTGTAAGTAAGCTGCTGCCTGTCCACAAAAGTTACTGTAAGCGCTGACGACATTGCCGACGGTTCAACCCTTACAGTACATACAGTAAGCTTCTAGCCTTCTAGCCGCTTAGCAGCTTACGTTGTGTACTTTAAGCTCTCCAGATTACTGACGATTTAATGTAGTACAGTGCTAGAGCCTAAGTGTTGTGAATTCCCGCTAGATTCTCGTCATACGTTCCCGTCACCTATTCCGGTCACCTCTTGTCGTCACGTCTTTCCGTCACCTTTTTCCGTCACCCTTTTCCGTCATCTATTCCCGTCACATCTTTTCGTCACCTCTTTCCGTCAATCTTTCCCGTCACCTTTTCAGTCACCTCTTTCCATCACCTATTTTCGCCACCTCTTTCCGTCAATCTTTCCCGTCACCTTTTCCGTCACCTCTTTCCGTAACCTATTTTCGTCACTTCTTCCCGTCACACTTTCCGTCACCTCTTCCCGTCAGCTTTTTCCGTCACCTCTTCCCGTCACCTCTTTTCGTCACCTCTTTCTGTCACCTCTTTCCGTCACCTTTTCCGTCACCTTTTCCGTCACCTCTTTCCGTCACCTCTTTTCGTCACCTCTTTCCGTCACCTTTTTCCGTCACCTTTTCCGTCACCTCTTTCCGTCACCTATTCTCGTCACCATTTTCGTCACTCACCTCTTTCCGACACATTTTCCCGTCACCTAATTCCTTCACATTTTCCCGTCACCTCTTGCCGGCGCTTCTTTCCGACATATCTTCCGCAGTGGAAGGACTGTTTGCAATTGGTCCGCTGTAGGTTCTGTCGGCGGTTACCACAGTGGAATGTGTGATCAGGACCATTGTGGAATGTCTGGAATCGGTCCGGAGTAATGTGTATCGTCGGTTACCGCAGTGGAATGTGTGATCCGATCCATGGTGGAATGTTGCAATTGGTCCGCAGTATTTTGTATCGGCGGTTATCGCACTGAATGTGTGACCCGGACCATTGTGGAATGTCTGGAAGCGTTCAGGAGTAGTTGATGTCAACGGTCACCTCAGTGTAATGTGTGATTAGGACCATTGTGGAATGTCTGTAATCAGTGCCGCAATGGAATGTGTGATCCGATCCATGGTGGAATGCTTGCAATTGGTCCGCTGTAGGTTCTGTTAGCCGTTACCACAGTGGTGTGTGTGATCCGGACCATGAAGGAATGTATGGAATCGGTCCGGTGTAGTTTGTGTCGGCGGTTATCGCAATGGAATGTGTGATCCTGGCCATTGTGAAATGTCTGGAAGCGTTCCGTAGTAGTTTGTGTCGGCGGTTACCACAGTGTAATGTGTGATTAGGACCATTGTGGAATGTCTGGAGTCGGCGCCGCAATGGAATGTGTGATCCGATCCATGGTGGAATGTTTGCAATTGGTCCGCTGTAGGTTCTGTTGGCCGTTACCACAATGGTGCGTGTGATCCGGACCATGAAGGAATGTATGGAATCGGTCCGGTGTAGTTTGTGTCGGCGGATATCGCAAAGGAATGTGTGATCCTGGCCATTGTGAAATGTCTGGAAGCGTTCCGTAGTAGTTTGTGTCGGCGGTTACCACAGTGTAATGTGTGATTAGGACCATTGTGGAATGTCTGGAGTCGGCGCCGCAATGGAATGTGTGATCCGATCCATGGTGGAATGTTTGCAATTGGTCCGCTGTAGGTTCTGTTGGCCGTTACCACAATGGTGCGTGTGATCCGGACCATGAAGGAATGTATGGAATCGGTCCGGTGTAGTTTGTGTCGGCGGATATCGCAAAGGAAAGTGTGATCCGGACCATGAAGGAATGTATGGAATCGGTCCGGTGTAGTTTGTGTCGGCGGTTATCGCAATGGAATGTGTGCTCCGGACCATTGTGAAATGTCTGGAATCGGTCCGGAGTAATTTGCGTCGGCGGTTACCACAGTGGAATGCGCGATCCGGACCATTGTGGAATGTCTGTAATCAGTGCCGCAATTGAATGTGTGATCCGATCCATGGTGGAATGTTTGCAATTGGTACGCTGTAGGTTCTGTTGGCCGTTACCACAGTCGTGTGTGCGATCCGGACCATGAAGGCATGTATGAAATCGGTCCGGTGTAGTTTGTATCTGCGGTTATCGCAATGGAATGTGTGATCCGGACCATTGTGGAATGTCTGGAGTCGGTCCGGAGTAGTTTGTGTCGCCTGTTACCACAGTGGAATGCGCGATCCGGACCACTGTGGAATGTCCGTAATCGGTGCCGCAATGGAATGTGTGATCCGGACCATAGTGGAATGTTTGGGATCGGTCCGGAGTATTTTGTGTCGCCTGTTACCACAGTGGAATGCGTGATCCGGACCACTGTGGAATGTCCGTAATCGGTGCCGCAATGGAATATGCGATCCGGACCATAGTGGAATGTTTGGGATCGGTCCGGAGTATTTTGTGTCGCCTGTTACCACAGTGGAATGCGTGATCCGGACCACTGTGGAATGTCCGTAATCGGTGCCGCAATGGAATATGCGATCCGGACCATAGTGGAATGTTTGGGATCGGTCCGGAGTAGTTTGTGTCGGCGGCTACCACAGGAATGTGTGATCCGGACCATTGTGAAATGTCTGGAATCGGTCCGGAGTAGTTTGTATCGGCGGTTACCACAGTGGAATGCGCGATCCGGACCATTGCGGAATGTCCGTAATCGGTGCCGCAATGGAATTTGTGATCCGGACCATTGTGGAATGTCTGGAATGGGTCCGGAGTAGTTTCTGTCGGCGGTTACCACTGTGGAATGTGTGATCCGGACCATTGTGGAATGTCTGGAATCGGTCAGGAGTAGTTTGTGTAGTTTGTGTCGGCGGTTACCACAGTGGAATGCGCGATCCGGACCATTGTGGAATGTCTCGATTCCGCTACGGTCTGGAATCGGTCCGCATTCAACTGTATCGGCAATTGCTGCAATGTAATTTGTGATCCGGACCATGAAGCACTGTCTGGACTCGGTTCGCAGTAGTTTGTGGCGACGGTTGTCGCAGTAGAACGTGTGATCCGGTCCATGATGGAACGTTTGCAATTGGTCCGCTGTAGGTTCTGTCGGCGGTTACCAGAGTTGAATGTGTGATCGGGACCATTGTGAAATGTCCGTAATCGGTGCCGCAATGGAATGCGTGATCGGGACCATTGTGGAATGTTTGTGTCGGCGATTTCCGCAGTGATATGTGGGAACCGGATCATTGTGGAATGTCCGTAATCGGTGCCGCAATGGAATGTGTGATCGGGACCATTGTGGAATGTCTGGAAGCGTTCCGCAGTACTTTGTGTTCGCGGTTACAACAGTATAATATGTGGTCCGGCCCATTGTGAAATATCCGGAATTGTTTCGACGGTTACCGCAGTGGAACGTGTGATCCGGTCCATGGTGGCATGTCTGGAATCGGTCCGGAGTAGTTGGTGTCGGCAATTTCCACTGTGGAATGCGACTGCAGTTGGTCCGCAGTAGTTTAGTCGGCGGTTACCACAGTGGAATGTGTGATCCGGACCGTTGTGGAATGTTTGGAAATGGTTCGCAGTTATTTGAGTCGGCGGTTAAAGCAGTGAAATGGGTGGTCGCATACCTTAGTAAAATGTTTTTTGTGGGCCCTGTTAGACTATCGAAAACAAAATCACGCAGTCGACAAATGTTTAAGAGGCCGCCTTTGGGCGACGCACCTAAAGTCAGTTGCTACCGTACATACCACCGTACGCATAGATTTCTCAACGCATATTCCTTCACGAGTTGACAAATGCATATGCATCTTGAACGCCTTGAAATGAAAAGTATTCTCTTTTTGTTGTTTTTTTCTGAAATAAAGTGTACATGTGACGCTAAACAAAACGAAATTACCCAAACACATTACCCTAATCTTTAGGGCGCCGCCCTCAGGGCGGCGCACCGCAGATACATGCGAGAATAAAAGCGAAAAGACGCAGTACGCATGCTGACGGCGACGCCCGAAGGGCGGCGCACCGCGAACGTAATGCGCTAGTTCCTAACAAAAATGACGCTTTCAAATTTCAGAATAAAATAGAGACCGTTCCGAGACGCCCCTACTACTGACACGCATGTCGGTAGGTATGCTTTTGGGCTAGTCAGTGTAAACATTACTCCTATTCACATCATTGTGTTCGAGAACTTAAGCTTAGACTTTAGCCCCTCGCCGTGTACTTGCACGGAGGAGACGACATGGAGAAGCATATCATCATCAACTTTCTGCTACTTCCCGTATTCTGGGTGCCCGCCACGCTTCACGCAATATGGTACAGCTTTGTTCGAGATCGTCGTCAAGTACGCCAAGAAAGAAACCGTGGATGAGCTTTCACTGGGACAGAAAATCTCGCGAATACATCTTTTACCGATCGCGTATAATAAAAAGAGCATCTTCAGTCGGTATGTTCCTTGTGGAAGAGCGTCACCAGAGCGTATCCGAGCGCCGAGAGCACGAAGAGCAGGCCTACGACCAGGACAATGGTGGTCACATGGGCCCATTGAGCGAAGTTGTTCTGGCATTTCGGCTTGCTCGCAGCTTCGTTCTCTTCTGAAAAAGTTGTTTTGCCAGGGAGCACAATGGTTTTTGGTAAAAGGCAAAGCAGGCTTAAAGACCAAGATGCACGCCAAGAGGCGGGCCATGGGAAGGCTTAGGCTTTAGAGGCAGAAGCATAAAAGTGTACTTCCAAGAAAAGAAGGTTGGGCACACTGCGTAGATCCACGTGCAGTTTATGCCGGCGTGGTTTTTGTGGCGCTAAGCGATCGACAGATTCAACGAGCCTTCCGAATGATCCGGAAAACCTCCCCTGACAACTGTGCGGGTGGACAAAAAAACCTCAGTGGGTACAGCCTTAGACCTCAAACATGTACGCTTTGTTTGTAGTTCTACGCCGGTTATCCAAGCCTAAAAGAAGGCGGTATGTCGCGGTCGCTATTGCCTTCGAGGCAGCACCTTTTACTTTTATTCCTCCTAGTGCAGCGCACGTTAGTTATCTTTTGGAATCCGTATCCTAGTACGTGACGCACCGTACCCTGCGGTACATCTGGGGTCCTTACGGAGCCTGTTTCGCGTTCCCTTTAGATCAGAAGGTACCCCTACGTTAGCATGTTTTCCACTACCGCCTCAGCGATGGGTTGACCGGTTGTCCGTTTTTTTGAAAAATTTCTCATCATTTTGATATAGTTCATTCGCTTGGTGACTTCAGTATCTGCAAGTGATTTTTAGCAAAGATTGGTCACTATGCGGTGCCGTACCCATACTGTTTGGAGGAAGTTAGTACGCCGATATGTGAAGGGTGTGCCGAGACGTCTTGCATACTCTGCGCAATGCTACCGTAGTCTGAGCTTCTGTCGCAGAAGCTTTGTGGCAATGAAACATGGCAACTTTGAAGTGCAAGAGAGTTTCAAACGTCACTTGATAGGACAAGGCCCACTGCCCGCGAAAGAACTTGCCTTCCATCCCGAAAATTCCGATGTCAATGGACACGTCGTCTTCGACTCGACGAGCATTGGCTGCATCGGCAGGCGTTAGCTCCTTCTTACCGGCGCCTGCATCTGACTGAACGCCCTGTTGCCCTGCCTGCTGTTCCATCGGCTTCTCTGAGTTGCTCGACTTGTCCGACTTTTCCGCCTGCTTGGCCTGCTGCTCGGTCACCAGGTCCGCGTTGCGGTTGAACATCTTCGCGACCTCCCAGATCGACGCTACCGGAGCCATCTGGCCTTCTACAGGCATCGAAGCCTTGAACATCGTGCCGCAGTAATCGCTAAAAAGGTTAGGTAGGTACTGTCGTACCAAGAGTACGACAGTACGGTACAGGTGATGGTCTTTGATAAATGGAAGCGTGTTTCGTTTTCCGTACCCTGCCTCATGCCAGAGGGCGATAACGGTATGAAATGTGGTACGGAAAGCGGTCGTCAGTAGACAGTTGGGTGTCACGCTTAGTAAGTAACCGAGGAACGGTGTGAGCGACGGTCTGACTGACGCTTGTCGACGACTTCATCTCGAAAAGTGCCCCGTACTAGTGGGATTAACGCTCACGTAAGCAATGCTAAGCCATCAGATAACGTAGGACGAGCGGCGCTAGAGCAGCTTAATCGACGAGGAAAGTGGCAAACAGGACAAGTCAATTAAGCCTCTTATTTCGCGCCATATATCCGAGGTGTGATTCGGTGGCATGCGGGGACAGTAGGGAACTATTTCGGCACATGTTATACTTAGCGGTATATACGTCATACTACTGACGCCACTTTTCACAACGTCGTTCCCACTAAAACAAGGATTAAAATCAGCCGCTAGTGAGCAAACCGTGCATTGCGTACGGTCCGCACTGCTTCAAACAACCGGAGACATGTTCCTGCAGGAAGTAGGTACGATCCAATACCAATACATATTAGTGGACCAGGGCTGGGGATTCGGATTCGGTAATTCGGAAATTCGCTCGTTTTGCTTCGGATTCGGTTTTGATTTTTAACCTTGCTTCGGATTCGGATTCGGTTATTTTTTGGAAAGTCCCCAGCCCTGTGTGGACGTTTCCAGGTGCCGAACCTACTCGTTAAAAACCTGGGAGGATGGAGCTCTCTCCGAGCCGGCTACACTAAATGGATGGATGGTGATAAGACTTTATGTACGAATGAACCATAGATAGACAGCAGTGAGCACTTATATAGAGAACATGGGGTGCAGATTAGCATACGCTGTAGTGCCGGTCGTATCATTCCCTTCCCGCTTGAGATGGAGCGTCCATTAGCGTGTTTGCGCTGGAGCTGAGGCGGTACGGCTGGGAGACGACGTTCGACGAGTTCTTCGTGTGGTGGTCGAGAGTTGCGCTGATGCGTGCGATGTTGCTGGTCGGTGTGGGCGAAGAGGTTGGCGGCGTCGAAGAGAAGGATGTCGGATGGAGACGAATGCTGTCGACGTGGCGATGTTCCAACCGATTTTGGCCTGGGATGCGAGTCATGTACGTCACCTCCCCTTCCCGTTTTAGGACAATACCTTGGCGCCCACGACGTCGGGTATGCGGTCGCATGTCCGTTGACAGTACGTCTGTGCCTTCTGGCAGTATCTTAGTCGGGTTTGCCGGAGCAGAGGTAGCCCTTTTNCATTGGCGTTGGGTTCATTCTGCACGTTGCGGCGGTTCCTCACACGAGGTCGTACAACGGGGGGTTCATACTCTGACTCTGAGTCACCTTCGTATACAAGCGGCTGCCTAGCCTGCCTTGGTGGGTTACGTCGCGGAGTGCGATCCATTAGACTTCCTTGCAGTCAAGAGACTACGCCTGAGGTTGTCTTGTAGTCAGGAGACTACACCAGTAATGGTCGCTGTAGTCCGGAGACTACACCCGTACTAAGCACTGAGTCCGAAGACTGATCGCCAAATGATAAGACTTTATGTACGAATGAACCATAGATAGACAGCAGTGAGCACTTATATAGAGAACATGGGGTGCAGATTAGCATACGCTGTAGTGCCGGTCGTATCAGATGGCTATACAGGTTTTTGAATGATTTCGAATTTTCGATCGTTTGCCCCTCAAATTTCAATTTTTAACAATTAGCTTTCGCTTTGCATTTCTTTTTTCAGAAATCAAAGTGTTTTTGCGCTAGACAAAGGCCTTTGCATCGCACTTGCGCCGGGCAATACGCAAACCTAAAAAAGACTCATGCCTAGCCTTCCATCCTTCAAAGGGCACCGTCCTCCGAAGGACTACTCTTGCGTCTCAATCTAAAGCAGCTACTTCTACTGGCAAGACATGCCCAAAATTTGGCCACTTTCTATCAGGCTAACTTGGTAAGGATTTTTAGACGGTCGAAAAGCCTGCTTTCAACCCGCGCTTTAGCTACATGATTTGCTACTCTAATGCCTCCTGCACTAAAGTGCTAAGGTCGCCGAACGCTCGAGAGTTAGACACAGCTCTTTCTACATGTTTTATTCGAAAACAAACAAATAAAGGAAGCTACGAAGCAATATTTACATGACAGATGAGCGAAGGTTACTACCAAAGACGTTGCGCATTCAGGATTCCCATCGATCGCAGGTCACTTCTGAACGAAATCAACTGAAAGCGGTCATTAAGGCACGGCCCATTCAACGAAGCAAGTCGAAAAATTAGCCTACCGCTGGGTCTGGCTCTTGAGCTGCTCGTGCTGGCCATGACGAGCGGCCGCTTCACCCACGCCCATGTTGCCCTTGCCCGGCTCCGACATAGCCTCCGCCGCGGGCCCACTGCCGCGGCTCGACGGCTTCGGCTGGCGCGCGTCCTTCTGCGGGGTCGTCGGGAAGTTGCCGGCGTTGCCCTGCTGAAGGGAGTTGAAGCCTGCGCCTCCGGCGACGTTCGCGGCCTTGGGCGGTTGCTGCTGAACGAGGTCGTCGCCCATCGGCTTCGACTGGTTCGGATTGATGCGAGGCATTCTTGCTGAGTGAGAAGAGAGAGTTGTGTATGGGTTCTGGAAAACTTGATGTACCAGCATTCCAGTAAAAAATGTGTCGACGTTGAGCGCGACCAAACATTGCCTTAACGAACCCAAAGTTAGTACAGTGAGGCCTAAGTCTGGGCGGAGGGGTGCATGCCTGGCGGCAGAAAGATCGTTGGGCTATGCTGCAGGTCGAGCCCGATTAACCAACGATATCATTAAAACACCCTTTTACGCAAAGCTACTCAGAGCTTCTTCAGTGAGCAGCTTTGACAAAGCTAAATTTGGCTCAGTTTTTACTAACGTAATATAAAAAACTAAAAGGTCAGTGTTCAGATAAAATTTTCTTTTATTAAATGAAGAATCAAATTCACTAAAAATTTTATTTTTATAAAATGCAAAATTTTAATGAATTACAAATTATTCTATAGGCACTCGCTCACACGTAAGGAAAATATGAATGGGGACTCGGCAGGGCTATGCGGTCAAGTGCACACATGCTCCAATGGACGGAATCGGATGCAGCTTGAGCAGCTCCCAGCCGCTTGGCCTTATAATGCCCGCGGCGAAGGGTCAAATGCGTAAACAAAAACACCAGCTGTTGTCCTGCACAGCAGATGTGAACGGCTCGAAGCCGGACCCATTTAGCCCGTTAGACCGAAAATCGCTTCGGTTCCAAGCCTTTCAGCAGCGTTTTCCTTCGGTTTACGCGTGTTGTTATTTTCTGGAATTCTCCAGGAGTGAAAGCGCTTCTGCATTTAGCGCCAAGTTGTCGCTGGTAGCGACGAAAACAGCGCCAGCTGATGCAGCAATTGAGTCTTGCCACAACGTCAGCACAACAAATCAGCAAGTGAATTTCGCCTCGAATGATCAATCCGAGCGTGGTAAAGGTTGCAGTAAATATGCCGGTTCAACGTCGCTTACCGATTATATGGCACGCTTTGCCACAAAATAGGTTAGCAACTCCAAGGACAAATTAACGGGCAGGTATAACGTTGTCAGTTCTTGTACAAGAAGCATCGGTAAGTTGTAGACTGCGGCATGATCGTACCCGTACCGCACTGACCCCTCCCACGTACCGTATGCCCTACCGTCCCATCAGGCCGTACAAAAAAAAACCGTATTTTCTACCATACTTGTGGATTTTATGACCATTGTAAACGGTAAAGAACCTTAACCCATAACATATAGACGTACTTGCCGACCCCATCCGTACCGTAAAAGACGGCCTTACGGTACGGGAACGGTACGACGGTACTGGTGCCGAAGTCTAGTACGTTCGTAGAGCTCCCGGTGAAGCGTTGGGGCATATGGGTTCCAATGGATGCTTTGCCGATCGAATAAAGTCATGCTCAGCGTCGTTTCATTTTACTGAGCTTCAACGACGTGAGTACTTCGCCCAAGCGGTAAAGTGTACGTTGAACGTGCCTGTCTTTTCAACTTTCATCGGGGCTGTCGCAAAGCGTCCTACCAGCAGGCAAGCAAGCCCATTCTGCGAGAAAACCTGCAAATTCCACGTCCGTAGAAAGGCGTTACTAGGGCTACTAAGGCCGATAAAAGTTTACTCCACATTCCAAACACAACAAACCAAGTGACAAGGTAAAACAAGACCACTAATCATTGCTTGCATCCGACGAAGACCCTTCCGCGAGCGCCGGCCTCTTCTTCGGAGCGTCGAGTGCGTCTGCAGATCGTTCCCGGAAGGCTTTGCGGACCTTTGGCGCGTAGAAGTAGTCGAAGAGCGTCTTCGCGGTCATCGCCGGCGGCGGCCATCGATCGTCCTCGCGCGTCTTCAGGTCCGCCGCTTCCTCGCTTCCGTGCTTCTGCACCGCTGCGTCCCAGGATTTTAGTCTAAAGCATCGAGCATATAGGTATGAGCATATTTGGCTCCGCTGATAATGACGACCTCTGGGCTGACGTGTGGAAATTTTCAGCGAGCTAGTCCGAGTTCCCACGAGAGACTTTGGAAAGCACCGATACGCCTAAGAACTAAGCCGAACAATTTGGGCGCTTTACAACTTGAAAGTACGGGTAGGGGGGGGGGGTACAAGAGTACGAGGCGGTATAAAAAGTACGGTACGGCTGCATGGGCTGGGAGCGGCCTGTGGCTGGCGTGCTTGCGAAGACAAGTTCGAAGGACGCCTTGTAGGATGAGACGAGTGGTAACTACCATGGACAAGTTCCGGAACACCCCCAGTTACGACCTCTCAGATATGAAGCACGTACGACATACTGGTATGGTCTTTAAGGGGGATTATATGGATGTTTTAACATACGATATCCCCCTGGTAAAGCTTAACGAGCGGTTTTCAGGGTTCAACGATGACTTCCAGGGGCATGTCCAGGTGTAATTGCCGAGTACGAATCGCAGTGATAAGTCTTCGGAACGGTAATTACTGCATAGGCCCTTACCTGAATAAGGGGATTCACAGGCATTTGAGAGTGAAGAGCGCTATGCATATCGTGGGAAGCGATTGTTAGGATGAATTCCCGACGTGTCTCCGCAGGCACTTTTTCAGGACCAACTATCTATGCTGCCAATGTGATTTCTACAGTTCCGAGAAATATAAACAGGAACTGGAGAACGGCGTACTTCCAAGCTAGTCTCAATGGCGTCCACTTCGACAATGAGCGCCCCTACCGATCGTACCTCTTCTCGATCGCGACGTCCGTCTTGTAGGACACGTACGGGCCAAGCTTGAAGCCGGAGAGGTCCGGCACGATCAGCTCCGGGATCAACTCTTTGACGAGAACGCAGTCGCCCGTCTCCGGGTCCTTGTAGCCGGGGAAGTTGTCGCCCATGTAGTCTGAAACGAAACGACTCAACGCCTGAAAGTGATCCAACTTAGACTAAGACGCCCGTACAATATTGTAGGCCGTGCTTCGTACCACATTTGACGGTACGGAGCACGGTACGGCACTGGTTCGCTACGGGTTCCGTGGCACAGCGTACTGGCGCACCACGCCATGCGGTACAGCATCCACTCTTCCCTCAATACGGGCCTTAGTGGGGCATCAACACTGGGCATAGTACGACCTCAACCAGGGGCGTCATACCGCGCAATACGGGCTGTAGTACGGGCTGAATACCGGGCGCAGTTCGGCCGAAATGCGCGCCGTAGTACGGGCTCGATACGGACCGCAGTACGGCTTCAGCAGGGGCCGTCGTAAGTAGTACGTCCTCATTGCGGGACGTACCGTATTCCGTATCGTATTCTACGAGCCAGAAAACAACACACTAGTGTCGGTACGGCACGGAGTGCGGTACGGAAGGGGTCCCAACTAATTTACGGCAACTCACTGTGCAGTCGCGGGTCGTTGTTCTTCTGCCATTTCGGGTTGAGCTCCGGGAACTCCTTGTTCTGTCCGGGGAACTTGTGCGACTCGTGGACCATCGGACCGATCTTCCGCCATCCGTAGGCGCCCTTCTTGATGAACGGCCACGGCGGGCGAAAATGGGCCGGGTTGATCGAGCGGACCATCGTCTGAAAGAAGAGTTGGTTACTGAGTCAGTAGTGAAGCTATCCACATTGAATGCTAAACGAACCTCACGCCAATACTCCGCAAAAATCCGATTAGTTTCCATGCGACCTATGTTCATTATTCCGGGAATCCGCCATAACACCTTGAAATTACGAGATATGTTTTGGGACTGCATTGCCTCCCTTTCTGCTCGTTCAGTGGGCAGAAACGTTCGGAAAAGCAAAAAATTCAGACGTTTGTCAGTTCACCTTGCTTAGCAGGACAAACATATAGTTGTTTTCGCTGGCAAAGGTTAGCTCCTCTGAGGCAACTAGCTTCAGCGTCAACCCACAGACTTCTAGCCATCTGAGAATGGCAAAAGTTAACTACTTTCACGCGTTTGGGAAAGCAAGATGCCGCTGGACGCTTGCTAAAGAAGCATGGGGAACCCAGAATTATTTAAGGCTTACAATGTTGCGGACAACGACAAACTTATGCGGAGCTAGGCCGGAAGGGTTCGCAGAAAGATCGATAGTTGGCGTGCTGCCGAGGCGGAGAAAGACCGACCGACGGGCGTGGGTAGGCGTAGGTCACCGGGTCGTTTCCGCCAATGCGACGCTGAGAACGTTAGGACACACTTAGTTTCTTCAAAGAACGTTAAGGAACAAAACGAAGACTATTTTCATGAATCCACACTTCGAAGTGTCGAAACTATGGATGCATTTGCTCAACCTACTGAAAAACTAGCCGCAAGAACTCTCTTTTCGTGCCGAGGTGTCGTGGGAGATTTCCAAGCAGAACTAATTTCCTTTGAGTTTTACGGCGTTAATCAAGCAATACGATAGCGGGTTTTTGTTCCATACTTAGCGAAACAAACAGTAGGAAATGTCACTTTCTGGCTCAGAAATTCTGATATACCTAAAGCCACCGATGGGGCTAACTTGTCCCTAGTACTTTTCCCGCCGAAATCCGAAATGACACAGCGCGTTTTTCTCTTTTCCGCCAAGCACTGCCCTTGTGTCAGCAGCTGTTCAAACATGATTTAGACCAATTACGACGATGCAAGCCGCCGCCACCGGCCCCGGAATCCGGCAACAGCCCACTGCAGCGCAGTTAGCGGACGAGCAAATGAAGTCCGTCATCACGACCGCGGAGGAGCGTAAGTAAATTAACACACATGCGCACATAATTATCCATTTTGCAGTGACCCGTCGCCTCAACGATCTCAAGACGGCACAAGCGCGAATCATAGACCTTGTTAACAAGGCAGACCTCGGCGAAGATGCGGCCCGACACGCGGAGTTCAGTGCACAGCTGACGAGCATCTCCGAAGCGGCCAACGAAGCATACGAGTAAGGAAGTAGCGAAAGAGAACATCGGTCAATCCTTCCCAAATTCGGTGCTTACCTCGACGGGTTTGCCATCGCATTTTGGCGTGTTGAGGTAGTTGATCTTACTAGAGAACGGCGCTTCGCATTGCGCTCACGGTAGTCTCTGCCACGATGGCTAAGCCGTTGCAAAAGTATCAGCCTAAGCCCTGAGCCTAAGGAAAAAGGAACAGTCTCAGCCCTGACCTAAGCAAAAAAACATTCTAAACAACACCCTAACTGACCCTAAGCAAAAAAGCGCCAGTCTAAGATGTTTCCCTTCTGCGTAAGCACAGCGGAAGAATAAATTAGCCACGAACAATACCATAACAAGGGCATGTTTAGAAAGATCCTGGACACGATGAAGAAGCTGCCCGAAAGAATGCCGGCGACGCAACAGATGGCGAAGCTCACTTCCTTCCAGCTCGAGTGTCAGACGGAGACCCAGCAGCCGCGGGAGTTCTACCAGGACGCCGTCAACATCGTCAACCGCTTTGACTCGAGCCTGGTACGTTTGCGTCCCGCAACGGGAAAGCGGATAGCTCAAGACCATCGATCAGACGGTCCTGCATGACATATCTAGCGGTACGCTCAGACCACTGAACTGATGCGTAGGTCGGCAAGGATCGGACTTTTGACGAAAGATTGGTAGCCGTACCCATAGCACGGCCCGTACCGTACAGGTACCGGACGGCGTACGGTACATCATACGGAGTACGTAGGACATCCCAGTACGGAGTACGGTACGGTTGGGACAATCAGTACGGAATACAATACGGCTTTTATTTTCTCGACAGTTAGCACTAATACGGTCCGTACTGGTGCCGTGCCGTATTACGGCCCGTATGGTAGAGTATGGCTACCCGTTGCCTATCTTATCTTGACAAATTCGATTCCAAAACGACCGGTATTCGACAACGGTGCAGCTTGCTGGAGAGTCTTGGTGTTCAATGTCCTTTTTCGCAGTCCTGCTAGGCAAGTACAACCGAGGCGCAGAATGTGGATACTTGTAGAAATTCCCACGCCGTTCGAAAACGAAAATCACAAAACTGAAATTTCAGCACGTCACCTCGCGCATGGCCGGTCGAGCGTCCACCGAGCGGCAGAGCTACAACAACTACACCTACGAGCTGCTGAAGAGCTTCGGCCAGAGCCACCCTCGCGCCAGGAAGCAGCTGCCACAGCGGTTCCAAGAACGCGCCGCTCCCATTCAGCACCTGACGCTGAACAGCAACCAGCAGAAGCGCTTCGAGGACGCGCTGAAGGCGATTTTCGCTCGCGACGGACCCGACTACGGCCTACTGGCGATGGGCTTCTCGCCAAAGCGCTACCATGTGCGGCTCCTCGAGAAGACCGTCCTTAACGCGCTCTTCGAGGTAAGGACCACGGGTCGAGGAGGATCGTCTTTAACTAAATTTACAAGTTCCACTGAGCATGAACTGAACCAGTCGCCTTCAGTTCCCGTAATTCTGGTTCTTAGACTAAGGCAATAAATAGGACAAAATTACTTTAAAACAGCTAAATACGATTAAAATAGCATATCTGCACCAGAGTGTCCGTGGGCATTTAGTTGTATTAGTTTATTGCATTCAACTTGCTTAAACTGAACTGAATCGAATTAAATGTGCACATAACCATATCCCAGTCCAGTTCGGTCCACTTCACAAAACGATGCTAATTTGGTACAAACACTGGAAAAGACGCTAACATCTCGCTACTTTAGGTCAAACTCGTCGCGGTGGACCAGCGCCAGTCGTCCTCGCATCAGCCGGTCGTCTACGCCAAAGCGCTGCTGGTGGTCGTCAACGGGTCGATCGACTTCGTGCAGCTGATTGCGGCCCACGAGGACTGGCGCTACCTCGACACCAACGTCAAGCAGGTGCGCCTGAGTTATCGACGTGTCGGACGATAGTGAGAAATTTGCTGACGAAAGCGCATGCATCGTAGCGCTACTACAGGAGTCGTCACGTTGTTGCATGTATTGTGGCGTTGCTGCATGCATCATAGCGCTCCGCATGCATCAGCTGCGCTACCACATGCATAGTTGCATGCTCTATCGCATGTATCTGTCGTGGACGCATGAATTGTAGCGCTACCGCATGCATCTTAACATTGCTGCATGCATCGCAGCGCCACCGCATGCGTCACCATCTCTATCGAATGTATGTGGCGTTGGCGCACGCATTCTAGCGCTACCTCATGTGTCGTGACGTTGCTCCATGCACTATGCCGTGGCTGCATGCGTCGTCGCGCTATAGCATGCATCAGTTGCGCTACCGCATGCACAGTAGCGTTGATGCATGCATCATAGCAATATGAGGCATCACATGACTGATGCACTGTGGCGTTGCTGCATGCGGCGTAACGTCGTAACGTCGTCGTGTTACTGCACGCGCGTCGCGTTACAGCATGCATCCTAGCATTACCGTATGTATTATAGCGCTACCGCATGCATCCGGGCGTTACCGCATGCACCGTAGTGCTAATGCATCCGAGCGCTACCGCCTGCCTCATAGCGCCACCGCATATATCTTGACGGTGCTGCATGCACCATAGCGCTACCGTCTGCGTCTTCGCTTTACCATATGTGTCGTCACGCTACCGCATGCATCACAGCGCTGTAAACATTTTTTTGGCGGATGGAGCCACACCATAATTTAGTGTATAAATGTGCTTTCAGGTCGACCTGAGCCAGGAGAGCCGCTATGAGGTGTTTCGGAAGGTCAGCCACCAGGCGAACATCTACTTTCAGCAAATCCAACCCATGTACTACAACCTCAACATTCCGTCGCACGACGTGGAAAGGTAAAAGCCCATTCGGACAAGGCTTTCCATGCAGTCGGCCCATTCCAGACAAGTCGGCCAGTATATCCAGAACGTCCTATCGGTGCTCTACCGCGTCGTCAGCAGCGTCAACCAGCCGTGCTTCCACTGCAAGTAAGTCCGAGTGACGGTGGTCCAGTGGAAGCAATGCGACCTTTCAGGAAATACCTCAAGGACTTCAGCTTGCCGACGATGGGCCTGCTGGACCGCACCGGAAGGGTCTTCCACGAGACGTGCCGTTGAGGCAACGAGCGACTCTTCACTTTTTTATGCCGTTGTTTTCTCTCCTTGTTGCCTTCACTGGCGGTTATAAACGCGATCTTGACTCATGCAAGCGTCATTGATTCTGGTTCATTTGTAATGAAGGCACAATCTGGTGCATAGCCAAAGCATCGTTTGAAGGGCCAATAATCCCGTCGTTGACCGCTTCGATTGATAAGCAAGATTTTTTAATGACCGGACCAAGACGAGAACCACATGTCGGAAAGGGGAAACGGTTGCGGACCCGAATGGCGCCGTTTTTTGGTACCAAGTGTGTGGTTTCTGCCTAAACGGTCATAGCCCGTTAGAATATAACCATTCCAAGCCATTTCCCACATATTCGCACATTTTTTTGCCCTCACGTATCCTACCGCTCCGCAAACTGTTTAAGTTTTCCAAAGATCGGCACTTTTATGCATTGGCGATACGTTTTATTTGTTAATCCATGGCAGCATGCCGGTCGGTGCTGGGCCATGTTGGCACGGAACGAAGAACGGTACGGGGGAGGGTCCAGCACGGAAGGGGGCCGGCACGCGCAAAGCGCATCCGCTGTCAGTTAGAAGTACACATAGAAAGAACAGTAAAGAACATTCACCTATAATAGGGTTGTACATTACCTGAAGTTCAGGGCATCAGGTCAGGTCAAAATTTCAGGGCATGCCCTGCAGGTCAGGGCGAACAAGATTCAGGGCATCAGGGCAAAAAACCTGACCTGACCTGCAGGTCAGGTCAGGGCTGCCCTGACCTGATGACAACCCTAACCTATAAGCCCGCGCTAGCCGCACGGAAGGGCTATCTAGACCTACTATCTCGGCCGAGAAAATGAGCCGAGAGCCGAGCAATGGTTTATTCGGGACCACGGTGGCTCATATGCCAGCGTACATCGTAGCAGAGGCACACTTAAATGTTAAGGCGAAGCGCTATACGGGTTCCTCCAAAAGTGTCAAGTGCCTTTTAGTGGAATTTTTGTAAGCACTTCGAATAAGTTAGAGGTTGAGACGGAATAAACTCGTATTCACAGATAGTACACAGTCAGAGATCGTTCGGCTTCTCTGCCTTTGGCATGGCACTAGTTGGACGTCTTCAGGACGACGTCGACGCACTCCTCGCCCTCCATGTCCAAGTCGGCGGGCGTGCCATCGTTGCCGACCGCGTCACCGTCGAAGAGGAGCAGAGCGACCTCACCAAAGCCGGGCGTCTTTGCGAGACGCTGCTTGATGTCCGCGAAGGACTCGTCCTAAAATGAAGGGTTTTATGCTGAGTGAAGTTCATGCTGATGTGCGACTCAGTCTAAACTTCGGCTGACGCGGTCTAAGTGGAGCTGAGAATGGTCCTAAACTTCTTCCAAAGCACGTTATTTCTAGCCTATGATTGTCTGAAGTTCCGTTACAAACACTGAGCAGAACTCTAGAGGGAGCCAGGGGGTTGCTATAGTGTATGCCATTGAGCAGGCCTAAAGGCATGTTCTTACCGACCTAGGTGGGACGGATTAACACTGATTAAAGCAACTTAGCTTAAAACGCAAGGCAGGCGCATGACGCTACCACTAACGGCGATCTGGACCATATGCCTCGGCAACAACGTGTCTGTCGCCTGCCGCACCTTTCGCGGCAGCGACGACTATTCACAACAGCTCAGTCCTGGCCTGAGCAGCTAGGTATAAGCTCCACTTAAGCCTATCCGTGCTTGCTATAGGGTCTGCTCTTAAGCAGACCGGTCTAACCGACCTAAGAGGAACGGATCAGCACCGATTAAAGCTACTTAGGCTAAAGCGCAAGGCAGGCGCATGACGCTGCCACTAAGATGTCAGGACCTACACGCTGGACCTAAGCTGAACCTAACCTTAACTGAAGACGCTGTGTCGTGTCCCTCACCTTTCCCACCGGAACGCTGACCGGCTTGCCGCCTTTGACCTGGAACTTGAGCAGGATCTGGTTCTCGAGCACCGCTGTCGGCGCGACGTTCATGTCCTCGAGGTACTCGACGACGTTGACGTCGGTGCGCGAGAAACGCTCCCGCTCCGGCGTGCTGTCGAGCGCCAGCGGCTTCATGTTGTGCCAGAGGCGGGCGCGGCCGTCGCGGATGCCGAAGACCTTCGCGTACTTGCCCACGAGTTCGGTGAACGGGGCGCTCTAAAGTTAAAAGGTTGTTTTCAACCGTGCTTTCTGGGATGAAAACAACAAAGTGTCTCAGCCTAAGCTTATAGGAATCAGTCTAAGCTAAACATAAGCGCTTATGCTTCTTATGCATGTCGGGCAAAGCATGATGGGATTCTTATTTTTGGCATACTTAAGCACCTAGGAAACAGCATTAGCTTGCTAGCTGTTAATCAGTCATTGCTAAAAAAGAGACATTTTCGCTTTTAGCGAAAGTAGCTTTTCGCTAAAGAAAATTTACATGAAATTGAAGGAAGAAAGGGCACGTACCATTCGCCAGTCGATGATCAAGTTGGGACCCTCGTTGGTGTAGTCCATCATGTGGATCTTGCAGTGGGCGCTCGCCTCCTGCTCCTTGCGCATCGTCTCCTCGTACTCATCCAGCTCGCGCAGACGCTGCGCCTCGCGACGCCGCTCCGCGGCCTCGTCCTTCTCGATCTGCGCTCGGACGGTTCTGAAACGAAGCTGGTAAGGAAGAAAGTGATGTTGGACGAATGACGAATTTAGTGAGATCCTGAGGTAAATTTTCCGCTTCCACGGTCAAAAATGCGACGAAAACGGCATCAAAGGAACATGTCTGCCTTGGACGTCGAATCTCTCAAGGCTGGGCTCACGACGGACGCGATCGTAGCTAATACAGGCTGCAGCGGAACGTTTCCCACGCGCAAAAGGTTACGTGGCATACCGGGCAATCTTGACGGCCTTCGGAACGCGCGCTGGTTTCGCCTTCTTCGCCTTCCTGGTCGGATTTTCCTCGTTGAGCTCGCGCTCGATCTCCGCGTCGATGTCGTCCAGCTTCGGCTTCTGGTCCTTCGAGAGCGCCTTCTGCCGGCTGGTCATGCGCTTGAGGCGTTCCGCGAGCGAGAGCCCCGCGTTGTCCTCCTCGTCCGTCGGGATCGTTTCGGAGTCCTCGGAGCTCGAGTCACCCGAAGGAGCGGCGGATGCTAAAAAATGGGGTGTTAGTCAGATGCGTGAAGAACAACGAAAAACGTGAAGAATAGAACATAGTTATCGCTGCTTGTAGCGCGAGGGGCCTCTTCCTCTACTCGCCTGGAAGTGCCATACCACCAATATCAGGTAGTGTAGAACTTGTGTCATTTGGCAGACACTTGTGTTCCATTGATATATTGTGCAGGCATGTGCCGAACGCACCGCGAATGCCAACTGTCAGGCGTCTGATATGCTTGCCAGGCGTCTCCGTTCTCCCTATTTCCCAATTCCGCCAAATAGAGTTTTCTCATTGTTCTGTACCTGGCAAACCAGTTTTGAAATGTCAACCATTCTGCCTTATGGTAATCTCGTCGTAAATGAGAAAGTTGTTCCCGAAAGCCAAAGGCCATCGCACGGAAGGATCCACGTTCGCCTCTTGCCAAGATTAACTTTTATGGTATTCAGCGTAGGAATGGCTGGGCATGACCAGGACGGCATTACCGGGATGACAAGACTTCATTCTAGTGACTGAACTGGCATGGCGGCCGTAAGCCGATACAGGACCCCCTAGCTGACCGGCTTCTAGGACCTGGTTCACAGTTAACGGTAGACACCCGTTCCGTCCCGTTGTCCATTCCGTCCCGTTAACGTCATTAACGGAACGCACCATAAAATGTGCCGTTCGTGGATAATGTTCCGTTCCATTTTGCCGTTCAGTGCCCTTTCTTTGCGGAACGTAACGCAGTATTTTTGGTCGGAACGGAACGGGTGCTGGCCTAACGGTACGGGGTGGTCTGCCTACCCCTATTCGCAATGGCATGCGGCCACGTCACCGCATGTAGACCTCAAGGTTGTGAAGTTTAGCCCAGGACGAAGTGAACTCCGCTGGTGCCCACGCGCGGGTGTCGTCCGCCGTACCTTTCGGGAGCTTAGGCGGCGTCGTCTTCGGCTTGTTCTGGACGGCCTTCTTGTACTTGCTGAAGTTGTCGTAGAGGTCCTCGTCGCTGCTGCTGCTAGTGTCGAGGGTGGCCATCGCGGGGCGTTCACTCGTTATTGTTAGAAGTCTAAAGGCAAACTGTTTGTTTGGGCCATAAAGTATGCAGCTCAAAGAAACACGCTGTCATGACATTATGCTAAGGATGGTCGGTAGACGGTTAAATATGGAGGTAATAAAGGAACCATGGTCGTTTTCATCAGTCTTGAGAAAATCATAGCGAAAATTTAACAGGGTGAGAATCTTTATTTCCTGGTCTAAGCACTCTTCCAGGTGAACAACCAAGTCCGCATGCCTTGGTTATATTGTTA
>JNEY01000500.1:104373-117419 GCA_020875895.1 Aphelenchus avenae | reverse complement strand
ATTCGACTTTTTATACGTATTGGCTGTAAGAATACGAACGGACGAATCAAACGTGGGAACGCGAAGCCAAGAGAGAAGTAGACCGAAGTGGCAGCTCCTTGCTCCACGGTTTTTGTGAACGGCTTTATGAGAGTGTTGCCGATCTTTCCGACGACTAAGCCTTGCCGCGCTGTAGTCCGGCAAATCCTGCCCTTTTGACATCGGCACTTGCTTGAAACAGAAACGGAAACTTACTCGGTGCACCACATTTGCCATTGCAAGGCAAGTTCTTGCTTTTGCAACAAGCAGCGAAATTCGCATTGGCTTTTTCTCCAGTCGCAGCGTCCGAATGATCGACTACCAGAAGGGCCAGCACGAAGGAAAGGAGCTTCGAAGGCATGCTTCAAAGGTACGAATGGTTCAAAACGTCTCGGGTGATGCTGTTTGCACAGTTATCAAGAAGCGGTAAAGCTTTGACGACGACAACGGAGAGATGCTCGTCTGCTCTTCTAAAACTCTCTAGGTTTCACTAACGATATTGCTTACAGAGGGCTTTAAGCTGTGGCGGTTTCGACCTTGCTTTGTAGGGTCCCGAAATGAGGATAAAAGTGGCTTCAAGAAGTGGCTTCAGTACTATCCATGTTCTGCGATCGGCTTCCCTGTTCAGAACTTGATTTGATTTCTTGTAGCATTTATGACAAATAAATGCTCACAAGAATAAAACAACAAAGGAAAACACAGGAAGACTAAGAAATCCGTAGATTAGTAGAATCGACGGCCGACGATGTTCTGAGACAACGCCTGGACGGATGCACTGAACGTTTTCGTGCCATGGCGAACTTCCTTGACGAACTTGTCCGCTTCACGATGGAATCCTTTCAAGCGCTTCACCGCAACGCCCGTCCTGTCCAGAACGTCGAATCGGATCTGCCCCATGGCGTCGTTGGTGCGCAGGAAGCTCTCGAGAGGGGGGGGGAGGAGATGCAGGTCGGACAAGGTCAAGGTAGCCCCTAAAATGTTCCATGTTAAACATACCCAAACTTTCATGTTTTTTCTTCGCCAAGGTCCTCCTTACCCTGTCGGCAGACGAGGCCGCCCATAGGGGCGTCCCTACCGCTGATAATAACGGCCATGAAACAATCGTTTTTTTCAAACAAGACATGCCATCTTCGTCTGTGGCGGTATAGCATTTTTGAATATCCGGAACGGAAAACGGCATTGGTGGAAGGGAAAGGGAGGGGGTCACCAGGGACCGGAAAACAGTATAGGATCCACTCGCTAAGCCTACGCTTTAGGCTCCAAGAACGACGCCATGCAACGCGTGTTAAGTCGCTCAGTGTTATCATGCTCATCGTCGTTATTGGATGGACCATCAACGCGATTGTCCGCGTATGGCTCCCACATAGCGGCATCGATCCCTTCTACTTCTTCTTCGTCGGCGCATATTTTGGTATTCCGGTGAACATGGCTTGCGCCAGTCATTTCTTCATTCTGTACATATTCAGGTAAGTACGTCTGCTGAAGGTATATTTCGACGCTCGGACTCTATTTCGTACCGTACCATGTTACGTAAAACATGCCACGGTACGCAGTACGCTAAGGTGCAATCTTAGTACTGGGTTGCGTACCATGGCGTACTGGCGCTGTACCGATAAGGTACGGCATTGTTCTCTGGCTGACAATGCACGAAGTACGGGCCGTAATGCGGCCTTGGTTTGAGACGTACCGTACTCTACGGCAGGAGTACGGTACGGGATGGTCAGTACGGTACGGAGTGTGGTACAGGGATGCCAGCACGGTACGCAGGGCGGTACGGGGTGCCGCGTCTAAGTCCAGATGAAGAGCGTCCTTGGTGACCATTGGCATGCGAATAGGTAAAAAATCTCATAGCAGACAGTGTTGCATAAAAACAGATAATCGGACGACAGAAGAGTCGGCTAGTCGACGGAAACAATGCAAATATAACATTCTTCCCTAGGAACCAGAACGTCCCGGAATCGAACTCCTCGGGTTCGAGAAGTTTTTACAGAACCGGGCTGGTCCGGTTCCAGGATTTGTTCGAATCGTTAACGGCCCTGGTCACTAGCGTATGGTTGAGGTAGTTGGACGTTTGATAACGCGCGCTCATTTGTTCCTAAAAAGATTTGATTTTGATGAAGTTATACACAGCGCATAGGCTAATCCATTTAGCACCGAGTACCGACTTGCACTACGACGACAACTGCATTCCATTTCGCAATTCCTGCTACGCCGGTCCCTGTTCTGCGAGGCGTCGATGCGGCAAGGGGTCACAGTCTCAGTTGTACCTTCGTCACAGGGATTTGTTAAGTCTTGACTTCAAGGTTTTGTAGCCATAAAGATCAGCTACAGACTATTATAGCCACTAACTGCGACTGCCCGACGGTCAATGGCCATGTAGTCGAGGGAAATAACGCTGCATAAATCTGACTAACTGGATGCCTCCGGAAGTTGGTCTCAATGCAAATAAGTCCTCGTCGGACGTCAATGGGTCTTTTGCGAAAATGCGGGGCTAAATCTTGCGCATAAGCAAGACCATTCCCTAGTAAGATGTGTGGAAGAGACGTCCCAGTGAAGGAATTCGCGGCTTGGATCCGAAAGTCGGACCAATTAATTTCGGAAGAATTTGTTTTTAACACGTGCTTTCCGTCCGTAATTATGAGAAGCACAGATGGACCTTAGACCATTTATACGCTTAGACTTTTCTACAAATCAACGTGGTGAGCGGTATCCGACGCATTGCCGGATTTCCCGGGCTTGGCCACGTCGGTACCCGTTCCCTAAACACATTCGAGAGCTAAAGTACCAGGGGCGCGGGGTTCCGGTCCCGGAATCCGGGGGTTTGGGTCCCGGTCCCGGTCATCGCCCAGTCCCGACCCCATTTCAGCTTTTAGCGGTTCTTTGAAAGGGGTCGCCGCAGGCGAAACCAACGTAATTTTAAGCCAAAAATTCACAAATACAGTGAAAATTTTGCTCTGGAGGCGCCTAGCGGCGGGCCATTTTACCTAGGACTCTATTTAGTATCATTTTAAGCACTCAATCTTCGCAAAAAAAATTCGGTGGCCCAAACGAAAATATGCCGAATTTTAGTCACTGTCACGAACCGTTCCTCGGAGTTGATCAGACTCCTTGGAATCGGTGAGTGGCGCGGATGGTGTGCTGGTCCTTGCGGAACCTGCTCAGGTTGTCTAGTGGTTTTGTCGCTGCAGTGGTAGAGGGCTCTACCGTCTGCCAGGTGGGTCGTTTGCGGTACTCAGTAATCTCCGACGGCTCCTAGTTCGCTTCAGTTGAGCGTAGAGAGGCACGAGCTTCAGTTGAGCTTTTATAGAGGTGGCTCTCAAACTTGGGTAATAAAACCGGTAATTAATGCACATTAATTACAGTAAAGAACACGCACATTTATACAAAATGTGCGATCGCACAGTTACGCAATGCAGTAGGCTGATGGCCTAAAATGTGCGGCAGACGGGGCAGTCTGCACGCACCACGCGGCGGGGTGAAAGAAGGGAGAAATGGGAAGAGGACGGGCGGCTGCCCAACGGCGGTGGTGGGGTAGCCGCACGGAGGCAGTCCGCCGAACGGCGGTTGCCTAACAACGTTCGCGGTGGAAGTTCGGACGACTTCCAGAATGGGCGCGTTATGGACATAACGCGCCACATTCAAACCGCCGCACAGCGGAGGAGCCGCGGACGCGGCTCTCTCGCGCCCAGGTCACAAGACCCAACGGAGCAAGTGGCGAGAGACCTCTCGCCAGCATCGAGGGAAAATAGGGGTCGCGTTCGTGAACCGAATTCGGTTCGCGACACTCCAGGCCGAGAACGAACGACTGCCAGATGCCTCAACCTTCATTTCCCTCGCATACGCTCATAGGGATCCGGCTTCAGACGGATGTGCTCCGGGAAAGCTTCGGTCGCTTTCCCAGGACGCGCCGGGCAAGTGACTAGCCCTTGTCGTTTGACCTGGGTGAGAGGCGCTTCACCCTAAGATCTCAATGCATGAGCTCCGGGAAGGACTTCCCATAACCGGTGCGAGTTGCATGTAGATCGTGATCCTCTTCCAGATCTGGAAGTAAGGTTTCACCTGGGAGACCTCGAACAAGGTCTCCGCCGCATGAACTGCAGAGGAATACAGTACCGCTAAGAGCTAGCGGTAAAATAAAGAACGATACGGCGGCACTGTCTAGGAAAGACAACGGGGAGTGTCGAAGGAACGGGGACTGGGGAGTGGAATACCGGGCCAGGTGAAGTGGACACTGCATCTCTGACGGCGGTGACGACTGCTACAGACGGCACGGCGGTTCGACTTCGACGACGTAATGAGCTTCGATGGTCGATCGACGTTGGAACGCGTCGAAGTACGTGTAGACGCTGGCGTTGTAGTCGAGGGAGCGGACGTCCCCGAAGCGACGACGGCCGATGTGGAGGTAGACGCGGCGGTGGAAGGCGCTGACGATGTAGTCGAACGCGTTCCGGCAGACTCGGCAGAGCTGGTCGAGGAGTGGAGATGGTTGTCGACGGTGAAGAGAGTGTAACAGCGGCACTGGAACAATCGCTTCCGGACGTCGTAGACTCTTCGGCGCAGCCTCGTACGAGGTGCCCGTGTTTGCCGAGATCTCGGCGGCCGGTTTATCCGTGGGCACGGCATCAGTCGGCATAGCAGAGTCTTGTTCCGTCCTGGGACCGGTCAGAACCTGCTCCACATGAGAGGTAGCACGGACGTGCATGGGTTGCACTGGCTGTGCGGGAGCCGATGCTGCGACCACAGCAGTCGGCATAGTCGGAGCTGGCAAGCTCGATGCAGGAGGCGGGCGAGAACCCGGCACTCCTCGAACACTCGCGAGAATGTTCCCCAACGCGGCAGGCATTCCAGGATTCTGGAGCATGCCATAAGCTGTGAATCTTTCGACGTCCGCGAAAGAGTGGCCGGGACCGGCGCTTAATTACGCATCAAGGGTTATTAGCCCTTGACCCTCCAGAGGGCGAAAGAATGCGCTCGACCGAGCACAGGAAAGAAGAACTGCGGACGCAGTTCCGTAGACCACTGTCCAGTGGCTAAGTGGTGGCCCTTTGAATGGGTCCACGCTTAATAGTCCTCATCGGAACTATCATAAGCGCGCGCATTTGCCGGTTCCGACTCATGCGCGTGGTAGTCGTAGCTATGGTCATAGCTATCGTGACCTAGTTCCGATTCCGACTCCGAGTCCGTGAACACGGGCTCCGGTTCGGAGTCAAAGTCAGGCTCGGGTGAAACCACCGGCCTATAACTGTAATTGGGACAGTCCTCTGGTTTCAGAGTACTCATATAGACGTCGTAGGGGAAGGGTCCTTCCTCTTTCGAGTCTTGTCCCGTATTAGTCGTCGGCTGTTCAGCCGACTCACTAATTGACGCGTGCCGGTTCCGCGTCTTCTTCCTCGAGCTGCGTTCACAGCTGATCGAGGACCTGTTTTCGGAGCCGTGGTCACGGCTATACGTGCTTTCAGCGTCGTAGCTGCGGTCACAGCTATGTGAACGCTCTTCGTCGCAGCTGTGGTCACAACTTTCTGAACGTTCATCATCATAGTTGTGGTCACAACTATCTGAACGCTCTTCGTCGTAGCTGCGGTCGCAGCTATCATTTGCCTCATCCGGATCCGGTGTCGGGCTCCGTCGGTACGGTTTCCGGTACCGGCGGTTTGTGTCCCCGCGTCCTAGAACGAAGCGCCATCTGAACCCGCTAACGCGCGGACGCGGGACATAAGGCCACCGACTGTTACCCTGAACAGGGTTGGACCGGAGGTGCCCGTATAACTGGGCGTATGAAGGCGCTGGCTGACCAGCTGGCGCCCATGCCTGTTGGGGTTTGCCCTGATCAGGGTTTTCCTGGTACTGTCCGTACGACTGTGCGGACGAATGCGGTGGCTGGACAGCCATCGCATGGACCGGTTGACTGCCCTGATCAGGGTCAGTATGAAGGATGGCTGCCGCTGTGGATGGTTTCCCATCGTCTTGCAGCGAGGCCATATAAGCCTCGTGCGACTTGATCGACTGGTACCAGTGCTGCAAGTCGCTTTCCAGGTCCTCCAGTTCCTTCCGCATACCGGCTAAGTATGTGGGAGGTTTCCACTTAGCTTCGAACTTGGACAAGTTCGCCAGCTCACATTTAGATATCACCGGATCCGTGATATGCTTGACCTTTTCCTTCCAGGACTGGAAGTTTGAGCTCACCAAATCATGAAGTTGTTGAACTTCCGATTTAGTACGGATGATCATCCGAAGGTAAGCGCGCCCTACCTCGATATTATCGCCATCTTTAGGTAGGACTACCTTATAATAGCGCTGCAGACATGCGACAAGCTGTCGGTCGCAGTCCGCAATGTTATCCCAGTGTTCAAAGATCACTGGTTGCGGGTCAGCGGTCGCTGACCTCGCATGTGCGCTTGTTGGCTGGGCGGCCAACGGGCGCTTTTGAACGGAGGGCTCCGTCCCCCGGTTTTGCGATCCGTTGTTCAACGGACAGGCGTTCGCTTCGCGAACATTCCGCTGCCCATTTTCTGCGGTGATCACGGCAGCGCGGGCCAAAGATGGCGAGGACTCACCAGCGCCGCCAGCGGGGTGCTCGTTTGAAAGAGCCCTCGCGTCCTGCTGTGTGCAAGCAGGTCCCGTGTGCACGCCGACCGGCGGATCGGGATGCGGCTGTGGTGGCACGTAGGCCACTGCCGGCGGTGGCAGCGTCCCCTCCGTGCGGGGAATTTGTGCTGCTGGCGGCGAGAGCTCGCTTGCCCAGGCGCTTAGGTCCTCTTGGGCAAGAGGCCACTTCCACGCTGTCCGCCATGTGTGCGTGCGTCCAGGGCGCTTGCCGACCGATGGGTCGCTATGCGGCTGAGGCGGCACGTAGGCCGCTGGCTGAGTGCTCAGCGCAGCGCCCGCATGGGGCAGCGTCGGGTCAATAACAACCGGCGCGTGCGTGTCCGCGCGCGGTTGTTTTTCAGCGGACGCTGAATTACCGCCCGTGTCCACGGGATAAATTAAACCACCCTGGACAGGGTTTACAGGATTTAAGCAAGCAGCCGGAGCCAAAAGACTTACCTGATCGTGGGGGGCCGGAAGTAGGTCCGTAGCCTCGTGCCCCACGATCTCCTCCTCGATCGTACTTGTCGTCCTGCTACCGCTTGATGTTGCTGGCGGTCTTCCGGTCGGCGTTCCAGTTAAAGGTGGGCTTCTAGCGGCAGCTTGCTCGTCGACTGGCAAGACAGAGAACTCTGTCTGCTCAGTGCAAGAGCCAGGAGTGCTCCCGGTCTCTTGTTGTTTCGGCGCACAATCATGCGCCGAAGTAACATCATTGCCCGTGGCCACGGAACAATTAATGTCCGGCGGGCATTTCATTGATGCCCCGGGCTCGGATGCGCGATCGTCATCCGTTAACACACCTGAGTCCGAGGTCTCGGCTCGAGTGCCTAGGGATTTAATGTCCCTAACTTTGGAGTGACCACTCCGTTTCCGCCTAAGCAGAGTCATATACCGCTTGCACAAGGCGGCATGATGACATCCGCTTTTGCAATGCGGACATTTCTCGCCTTGGACAAGGCAAGAACCGATCCGCTTTTCAGGGCGGAGGCAATTGAAGCAAAGTTTGCGCGAACGCGCAGCTTCAAATCGCTCTTTGGTGGAGGTGTACACCTCGCACCGTACTGATTCATGGTCAGTACCTTCACACAACGGGCAGGACCTTGCCGGCATTGTGTTTGCTTTTTGCTCTGTGCAGGGCCCCTCCACTTTACGCGGAGAAATGTGGTCCACAGTCCTGTGGACACTGGCACTTGCTTGTTGTGATTGCAACAACGGAGTGCTTAACGGACACTCCGCAAGCT
This sequence comes from Aphelenchus avenae, assembly GCA_020875895.1. NCBI lineage: Eukaryota > Metazoa > Nematoda > Chromadorea > Rhabditida > Aphelenchidae > Aphelenchus > Aphelenchus avenae. The sequence goes on along the minus strand of JNEY01000500.1, from coordinate 109,575 downwards.
GGCCAGCTTCGAGTTCCGTTTCCAGGTCGCGAACACGCCTGTTGTTTTGCATCCAGGCTTGGTCAAGCCAAACCTGATGCGATTGCAGCTGCTGCAGGAAGCTGGACAGCTCATAATCCTGCGAGAACTTGTGAAAGTTTTCGAGGATTTCCCTGCGGCCCTCCTCATTGCTGCAGCGCTTGGAATGATCATTCCAACAGCGCAGGAAGAACTGGATGTCGCATAGAAATTGCGCCATCCATGCCCTGTGGAGGACAAGTTCTTCACGTGCACCTAGCCGCGTTCGCAGCTGGGCACGTTTGTTCCGATTGCTCGGAATTTCAAGGCCAATATCCTCCGTTCGGAGTTGGCAAAATAGCCCCATAACACGCAGGACTGCATGCATGAGGTAACGCGGGTTGAACAAAATAACCTCGTCCGAGGTGGGCGCATTAACTTCGGACGAGTTAAATACGCCGGGTAAATTGTCTCTGTTTCCAGAAACATTCTTCCATACGGAAGAGGGTTGTGGCTCCTTGTGCAAGGAGGCCGGCTTTTGCAGGGGTTGGGTTACCGACCGGTGCTCTGGCTGCACATCCGGTGGTCTGAGTTGTGGACCCACAACTGCAGAAGTGCTTACCTGAGGGCGAGTCGGCTGAGCCATCCTTGTGCAGGACAGGATCCTTGTCGCTGGCGTCCTCGAGGCGTGCGCTTCCCGCTGCGGGTCGGGTCGGAGGCTGCGCTGGTTGCCGAAGTTCGGCGAGTGGCCGGAGTTGTTCCGGCGGAAGTTGAGATCCTGGGTTCACGAAGTTTTGTTGATACTGTCGTGATGGGTTGGACCTCAAACTTGGGTAATAAAACCGGTAATTAATGCACATTAATTACAGTAAAGAACACGCACATTTATACAAAATGTGCGATCGCACAGTTACGCAATGCAGTAGGCTGATGGCCTAAAATGTGCGGCAGACGGGGCAGTCTGCACGCACCACGCGGCGGGGTGAAAGAAGGGAGAAATGGGAAGAGGACGGGCGGCTGCCCAACGATTTTGGCCCTACTCGAGCTTTTAAACAGTGATTTTGGGGTGTCTATACAAAAAATAGCCGCTGCAGGCGCCGCCAGAGCGATTTTACGGCTCTTTTCGCAAAAATTTGGCAAAAATCCAAAGAATATTTGGGGTCTGAATGGGTTTGTAGATCTAAAACAGCCCGCCGCAGGCGCCGCCAGAGCGATTTTTACTCTTATTTCACAAAATCAATCGACAATTTGAGCAAAATTAGTCAAAACAGGACAAATTCCTGAAATAGAATTATTTGCCTTGGTCCCCCCTTACCCTCGCCGGGCCTTCGGCCCGGCGAGGGGGGGGCCCCCGCCCCCCCTAGCTACGCCCTTGTTCTCCGCCGAACAGCTCTAGCGTCTGGCCGTCGAAGGTCAGCAGCGTGGGATTCCATTTAGTGAAGACCACGTTTTTGCCTTCGAAATTATGTTGTACACTTTATACGCTGGAACAACCATGTGGTCGTGTCTCAGAATGATGCTTGGTCGTGCCTTCTCGTTCATAAAGATGAGGGCCGGTCCTGGCCTGGCCGGCACACGTTTCAAACTTTTTCAGAATTTTGATACTTGCAGCGAAAATAATGGATCTTTCCGTTTCCATTCCGCACCGTTTTTTGTGAAACTTGAGTTCGCTAATGGAAGTTGATCGACTGTTTCTAAAGAATAACGGAAACTGTTGGGAAGCACGGTCGGGAGCGGTTCCCCGGTAATATCTAAAGACCACATTCCTGGATCGGTCTCGACCCGGCCTATACGCCTGACCTTGGCCAGCTTGGTTGTCGTATTGCGCCTACTTGCCTTCCGGTAGGTCCTTTTCAAGGGCGTCCTTCGAGGCCCACACGATCGTAACCATGCAACGATCTGCTCGCGTCGCTTTGTCCGTAGATGACGAAGCTTAAACGAATGTATGCTTGGTTTCTCACTTTTTCTGTGGCCTCTACCTAGCCCAGTCAGCAGCGACGGCGCACGCGAGGTTGCCGGAAATGACGTTGAACGACAGCTTAAGCTTTCGTGCGCAGGAAATGTGCGAATAAAAACTAGCTGTCGGGCGCTGCTCGGCAGCGGAAAGAGACGTCGTTTTTGCGACGGCCGAGTGATTAACTATTGGTGTTTTCCGCAATTAAAAATGGAGAGGGTCCAAAGACCGACGTTTGCATTTACACGCCTCCGCTCAAGACCGCTAACATGATAAGAAGAGTCTTCGTCTAGGCCATGCGCGTTGTATACCTCCGCTTCCTGGAGCGTCGGGACAGAAACCGGTACGGATACCGTTATTCTTCATAGCCCTAAAAAGTGTAAAGGTCGTAGCACTACCAAGCCGTTTCAGTTGCATCTTCAAGCTTTCTCGGGGTCGGACAGACACTCGTAGAATGCCACACGAAACTGCGCCAACGAATGTTAACAGGACAAGGAAGGTCCTCATGTTGCAGCTGAACAAGGCACTGCACAAAGCCAACGCTGTTTAAGTACGCTTGGGAGCCGACTCGGCTCAGCCGAGCCCATGAATAAGCGTGCGTAGCTTTTCGGTGATCTTTCTTGTCATAGTCGCAGTCACCTCGCGCGAGCCCCAGCGACCAAGGAAAGTCCCGAAGTTTCGACACTTATCTTGTGAACGACAAATGTTATAGGCTTCGCGGACCATATTTACAAGTTTAAAGCAGGGATATGAAGAGGAAGTTTTCGATACCGGCTCCAACAGCAGGATTGGGCCTAGCCTGCCTATATGAACGTGCTCCATGCGCCGCATCCGCGGTTGGCACTGTCCTGTCCCGTACTGCTCCCTTTACAGAGTGAGTACAATAAGTAAAGCTTTCACTTTCGATCAAATACTACAAAACAGATAATCCACTGCACATGTAAACATCATGCAAATGCACTTAACGAAGGACCCACAATAAGCTTGCGATGGAATCTATACGTTGACTGCGTTCATTTCGACATGAAGCCTCTTGTAAAGCGTTGTCCTAGGGAATCTAGGTAGCTTCGTTATGCGTCAGTCACCATGCGTCGTCACAGACACATGTCAGTCAAGACGTTCATTTTGGAACGCAAAATATTGACAAATGAAAAAGGCAAAATAGCGGGGGCACCCACTGTTAACATGCACTACCACCCACTATTTTTTACCACCCACTATTTTTTGCGAAAACACCCACTATTCCAAAAACGCCCACTATTATTTGCGAAAACACCCACTATTCCAAAACACCCACTATTATTTGCGAAAACACCCACTATTCCAAAAACACCCACTATTGTTTGCAAAAACACACTATTCCAAAAACACCCACTATTATTTTCACCCACTATTATATTCCACCCACTATTATATTTCACCCACTTTTCGAAAAGTACTCACTGTCTTCATCGAAAATATTGTGGTTACACGTTTATGCTGGATCAGCTTGCGAGATAAGCATAGCAGGACGGAATGATAAAATGATAGCTCACTAATCAAGACAACAGCAACACTTGATAAGCGGCAACGTCAGGGGAACAACAAGGTGATTAAGGGGATTAGTCAGCAGCAGAGAAGCGGTTTTGTGTGGGAGCCAGCGGATCGCAGTCAACTGACATACGAAGTCTCTGCAACTTCAGACTTCTTCTGCGTTCGCGAGTGGAAAGTCCAGTTCTTTTTCTCTGCGGACCACCATGCAACGTATGCTGCCTTCGTGTCAAACTGCTTCAGAACGGTGTACCTAAATTAGGGCTACATTTTTATGCTCCGTATGAAACAAATGATACTTGTAATCGCGGCCTCTCGATGCCATAGCTGCCGTGGCGACCTCATCGTAAGTGATCTCAGCGTAAGCGCTTCAAAGGATTCGTCGTCGGATGACTCCATGGCACTTGCGACAAGCCAGAACAGCCGGAGTATGGGAAATAATTCGGTCGCCCAGGATTGGCGTTATGCGCGCTAAAACGTGCTAAAAGAGTCGTGTCAGATGTCACAATTCAACGACCGTGCTGGCACAAAGATTGTAGAACTGTGAAAACGGAGTTTCCCATAATGGTACATTTAAAAGTGGGTGTTTTTGGAATAGTGGGTGTTTTCGCAAAGAATAGTGGGTGTTTTTGCAATAGTGGGTGTTTTCGCAAATAATAGTGGGTGGTAAAAAATAGTGGGTGTTTTCGCATGTGAACAGTGGGTGGGCGCGCTACAGATGCAATGAAAAAGAACCATTGCTTATCTTATCGAAGAGTTTACCAATTAATGGGGTGAGATGAACAGACATTTGTGGAGAGATGCTTTTGCATTAAAGAGCTGGTAAAGGTTAAGCCGTGTTTTCGGGTCTTGAAGGTTCATCGACGCTGCGTTACCGTTATGGTTTGTTCTTGTCGTCGCGTCGCCGTATGAAGAGTACGCATCATGGAAAGAGCACTGATAGTCTACGAGCTTTACAACGGACAAGCACGATTACTGGTGTCCGCGAGCATTCGTTCAATCCATGCTGGTGAACAACGTGTCCCGGCTACAAATGCTAAGGTTAAATTAGGCACAGTCGAAAAAACTCAAGTCGGAGATCACTGAAGTATCTAAGCAAGATATGAATTCAAGCCCTTACGTCGTTAGGCTTGCTTTGCATCACGATTTCTGGCGCCACCACGCGTCGCTGCCGCTTGAAATGGCTGGACACCATGCTTCTTGTACCACGGAAGGTGCATGTAGACCACTGTTGCCGTAGGCGGCTGTGCCTCTCGCTCCACTATTGCAGCTTGTTTTCTAACCGAAGCTTTCGAGGAGGTCATTCTTCGCCTGCGAGGACTTCGGTTGGGTACAGGACGCTTGGCAAGCTTGTAGACGTCCTGTTTTACGCGATGAAAGCGTGAATCGTCGGGATGCATTGTCGGAAGAGTCGCACGAAGCCAGTTGGTCCTCCTTCTGTGAACGCGTTTTTCCTGTACCACGAATCACTTTAGCTTCAAAACGGCTTCTTAGCTAAAAGGGCCGAATTTAGCCGGGGAGGATAAGGGAGGGGCTTTTTCCATACCGACCGTCGAATTCCCCCGATATATTAAGGAGGCCTCTAATGGAAATATTTTTCAGAACTTTGGCAGATTTTAAAAACTAAAGGCCCCAAATTAGTAATTATAGCCGAAATATGTCATTTTTAACGTAACTTTAGCCATTTTGACCCCTTGTGGCTCATTTTAGACCCCCCCCCC
>JNEY01000500.1:18656-37080 GCA_020875895.1 Aphelenchus avenae | reverse complement strand
ATAAAGTTTCCTTGCCCCCCCCCCCCCATAATGACCCTGGCCCCCCATACGGCACCGCAATTCAAGTGAGTTCTACGGCTCTACGGAACTGGACGGGGTGGAGGAGGGTGCCGAAATCAAAGCCACCATCACGCTTACCACATTCGCCTTGATGATTCTTCTGACTTTGACATCAGGGCTGTAGAACCACTCCTTGCAGACCGCGACCGTCAGCAGTACGCAGATCGCTGCGATGAAAACGAACCCGACACCGATGAGCGTGGACATCACGCGAAATTTGTCGCATTCGTCGAGTGTTACCATCCGTCAGAGCCAGGATGGGCACGCCCGGAAGTCGCCGCCCGGATTATCGCCGAACGAACGTCCACATCCGGCCCTGCCAGGACAGATATAGGGAAATGGAAGGGGAAGCTAGAGACTGACTCAGTTTTCCCGGCCGAGATCTGGTGGCTTTCTTTAATACTATCGGATTATAAAAAGCTTCGGCTGACGTAAACAAGCCGGGGACGGGAAGGGATTAGTCGAGGACGTCACCACGTGAGGACGACGAAATTGGAGCGCTGGCGCTATTTCGATTTCGCACCCCGCAAATGGATCGTCGTGCATAATTCCAGGACGGAGAGGAAATCCTATGGCTGATGTAGAAAACGAACGTAACTGAACAGAGCAGGAAGTAGGGCCCTTCTTACTGCACATTCGCAGGTAGGTATATGATGGCGCTAGCGGCGTCCTATCAGGCAAGCGCGGATGAAGTCGTGGTAGAGGTGAACAGGATCGAGGTCTTGTCGGGAATGAGGCCACACTAATCAGTATAAAAGAGGTCCCTCGCTAGGTGCGATTCGACGAAGTGCTTCATGTGCTTTTGGGGCGCTCTTTTTGGGAGGATCAGCGAAGTTAATTTTGGGAAAGACCGGAATCGGCATCGTAAATTGGTGTTTTTTAAAGGAATTGGGATCGATTTTAAAATTTTGGAGTCGGTTGGAATCGAAACCGTACGCGGCCCGAGGGATCCGCAGCCCTGATACTAACTGGCATTGCCTATGGAATGATGGAAAGATGGAATGCTAAAATTTTGATAATTTAGTAGCAAAGGCATGTAAAGCCGTCCTTGATTCCCTTTGTACTTTTAATAAAAGTGGGAAGACTTTAGAATTTTTTTTTTAAAGTCCGGAGAGAAAACAATTTCGAACAATACAGCGTTCTTGGAACTAGTTCCAAGTAGAAAAAAAAGTAAACGCAATAGATCTGAGGTCACACCATGCACAAGTCCTCGCTATTTCGGTAAAAGTCTCTCAAACGACGATCTCTGCAATTGGGCACGTAGCATCTAGCTCTATGAAGCGGGAGCCATTCTCCTTTTGCGAAAGTGAAGGAAGTAGTGGGCTGAAACGACGTGAAGTTGACCCGGACTTTAGGTCGCTTCATGTTTGCAAAAAAACACCCCGCTTCAAACGGCAATACTGACGATGTCCTAAACAGACTTTATTGGCTGGTAACCGACGTGATCACCAGGTATGCAATAAATGTGTCGAAGCGTAGAGATCGGGCATTTTGGCGGGCCCTTGTCTAAGTGAAGCGCCGCCAAAACCGATGATGCCCTAGAGGTAGTCGGCCGTACCGTATTCCGTACCGTACCGTACTGGCGTACCGTATTCTACGGTACGGAGTACGGTACGGGGGTCACGTCTAGTACGGCAGTACGGTACGGCATGATTTTTTCGCAAAAACGCACTAGTACGGCAGTACGGTACGGCCGTACTAGGCCGTACCGTATTCCGTACCGTATTTTTACGGTACGGAGTACGGTACGGGAGGGGTCAGTACGGTACGGCGTACGGTACGGGGGGGCCGCGACTACCTCTATGATGCCCGACTGTTTCTTTCTTTTTCTGGCGAACCTTTTGTTCGCCACCGCCAGTTTCGCTGGACAACATGAAATAAACGGAACTCATACGGCTTATCTGATGTTAACCGAATGTTTTTAGCTGCAGTTCCAACAACCTCCATAAATTGGGACGATGTCTTTGTTTAAACTAGTCATAACTCAGTTGCTTCGCGCGCTGCCGTAAATAGCCTTCTCCTTGTTGAAAACAACACGTCACCTTCCGCGAGCTGTTGACGCACTTTGATCTGTCTTGTCTGACATTCTCCTTTGTGCATTCATCCGTCCACGAAGAGCACGCCACACGCTCGGGCACGGAGCGCTTCCTTCCGACTGGTCTTCCGATGCTCATTGTTCTTGCAGCGCCGCAGCGAACTTCGCCGCCGCCGCATCGCTGCTCCGCTCGAGTGGGCCGCCGTCGACGACGTCGGCGCGTTCAAGTGGGCAATAGGTCCCCGACGAGGGCATCCAATTGGCCGGGAATAGTCCCGCGAAAGGCGACGGCGAAGAACTTGGAAAAGAAGGCGCTTGAATGCCAGATGAATTTTGGCTCTTCACTTTCGCCCGTCGGTCGAGACTTCCTCGAAGCGAAAAAGGCCTCAGAGTTTATCGCTCGAAATGACCGTTATGTTCCGTGTTCTAGCGGTAGTTGTCGGCAATGTCGTTAAGCCTAAGCTTAAGCGTGTATCGGTACCGAAATTTGAACGGCTAGTCATGGTCTGCTTTGAATTCTCATCCTTAGGCTCAAAACCAACGCGCTGAGCAAATCAACCAACGTTTGCTTAGGCCCTTAGCGTTAGCATCGGCCGACTTCGTTGTTTATACTTTGGAGGCATCGGCCAAACTTTTGGGAAAAGAAACATACTTGCCTTAGGCCTAGAATAGGCGATGAAGCTAATCGTTGTTGACCCTCGAAAACACAGCGCGGTTTAAAACGGGAAAATCATCAAAGATCGTCGATTATTCCCGGTGTATTGGATCCGCAAACCGAAGTGGCTTCATGGGCGCTAACTTTTGCTTGCATTTTTTTGCTGGACTGAGGTCTTTCATACTTGTTTTGAATGGGGTAACGAGGGAAAAACGGATTTATTTATAAAACTGGCACATTGGTTCATTGTGGCCAAAAGGATTAGGTTCGGGTACGTTTCAATTTTTGACCGTAAAGTGCTTGACCTAGTGGAGCACTTGTCAAACTCACAGCGAGCAAGGTAATTTATGGCTTCGGATCGTTTTTGAAAGGGCTATAAATAAACCTTAGAGATTGACGTGCAATCATCAAGGAAAACCCTGGTTCATGCTGCATATGATGTGAGGGCTCTCCCGCATATTTTTTGCCTCCGTCCCCTTCCCACCTGTAGTACCATTTAGGGCCTGGTATTTGTAATAGTCTGTCTTTACCAAACTCGAGGAAGACGGAGGAACGTCGTTTTAAGCCACGACTCAAGGCTTTTCAAAGCGCGCCTTCAGGCGTCTCGGTCTTAGCGATTCAGCCATAACGGAGCGGCCCGGGTCGTTTCGAGCCTAATTTGTTCATGTTCCCCTCGGATGCCCTTAGCCGAGAGTGTAGAGGAGCGGAAAACTCAATTCAATCATCCTCGGCGGCGCGAAGGCAAGGAGTCGTTTTCTCGCGGCCCGCCTGAGGATGCGGATGAACGCGCTCGGCACGTTGTGATTTTATGTCCTTGTTGCCCTTTGGCGAGACGTCTTCATGAGAGTTTTGGCGCCGATACCGTCTACGTAACCGCTATGGCAAACTCGAATTCATCAGTCTGTTTTGTGTCCCATTTCACGAGTCGTTTCTTAATAATATGATATTCCTGGTGAAGCCCATGCCCAGTGACTCGAAGATTTGCCCGCGAGTTGAAAGCTGTAAAACCTACTTTGGCTCTGTGCCTAGCAGCCGGTTTTTTAACGATGCTTTGAGAAATAAACTTTTTGTTTAATTTTATTCGTTTTTTTCCATTCGATTTGCCTAATTTTTCAGTATTTGGGATGCTTTGTTAGGAATTATTTTCTTATCCTGTGAGCCTGGAGGAAGTGCGTTACTTTTTGAATTCAGATTTATGGCTAAGTGCAGATGAAAATATGTTCCGATCGTCGTCTGGCCAATTTTGACTCGGCTAACCTCAACTTTTTGATCGAATTTTATACCGGTGTTCTTCTCTCAGCGTTAGATCTTTATTGACCTTAACGGGCGCGAGGGCAGACGCTTACTTTATACGCTTCCGCTATCTCGACCATTCGGCGATATCCGGCAGGATCGGATTACTACCTCTTGAGTTAAGCTAAGGCCGTAACGAAACCAAACAAATATTCGATTTAACCGCCTTTTGCTCAGTGAATGAAATACACCAAAGTACGTTTTATGCCATGTCAAGCTTCCATTCTTGCGACCTTTTGTTCTCCGCTGTCCGGGCGGCCTCTTAGCGGGGGCCCTAATTGCCATAGTTATCTCCGTTCATAGGGTTCTTCACGCTCCTACGCCTGGCTAATTTCGCGGGACATGAAGTTCAGCGTTCGTCCCACTCAATTCTTGCGTCACTTGTTGTGGTGGTCACTCGGACAACTCGCTATATTAAATGTCCTTGTTGACCAAAGGGCGGATAATAATGGCGACGAAATTTTGTGATCCACATGTTTAAAAGGCCTTACTGGCAATCACATTTTGGAATAAAGTTGGGGCTTTTCGTGATTCTCGAACTACGTCCGCCGAATTATCTGGGGAAATCACGCCCGGGAAGCTCCAAGAAATATTGGCAGGTATTTAAGAAATACAATTCAGAAATCATTAAAATCGCATAAAAATAATGACAGAAGGTCTTAACCTTAAATCTAAAAAATTAAATCGTTTACTTAAAACCTTAAAAATCTCTAAAATCCCAAATCGTAAAATGTTTCTGTTTGCGAAGGACCAAGGGACCTAGTTTCGGCCAAAGTTAGCTGTGAATCGGCTTTTTGCCTTCCGGCTTTCCCGGCCTCGCATGGATCTCAGCTGACGCCTGCATTTCCGGAACGTCAACGACCCGTTTGCCTAATCTGATTGTATCCAGGTCATATTCGGGTCCTTTTAAGCTCTGGCGCGCCTCCTGCTAATAGGCCCAGACGTGGCGTAAACATTCTCGCCACACATCGGGCAGCGGGTGGGTCGTCCTTTGCCCCACAAGACGCTAGTAGAGCGTCGTTGAACGTCGCAAAGTTCGCCTCGTCCGCTCGGAATGACGTGACGCGCCGCAGTCGGCGGCGAAATCAGAGCGGCGCAGCGAAGGAGGAAAACTTACTTACGCTCTCCGCTAAGTGGATCCGCTGCTCACTCGGCCGCGTATGCCATGCACGCTAGCCGGCTATAAAGGGGTCTGATGAGCACGGAGGCACGAAAATAGCAGCCGAAAATGGGCGTATTTTGAACGGAATCCGGACTTGTAAGGAAGGTGTTTGCTGAAGTGTTAATATATTCGTGTTCGCGATGTACATAGTTTCGTCGGTTTTATTCCCATATGCGGTCCACTATTCTGCAGAGCGCAAAAAAGCATTTGCATTAAGTCATTTCAGAGTTTCAGAGAATCTGGTCTTCGGAGAATCCGGCTAAAAGGGAATGTTCCAAATATTTTCATGTTGTAAAGAAAACCAGTGCGGAAAAAGCAAAGAGAAATAGATCGAAATAAAAATTATGTTTTTTCTTTGCACTTCACGAACGACAACCTTTACAGACCTACCTGTGGCCTCTACTGTGAGTGTTGAGACCACGGCTTCAACTGGTCGCAAGCAGAGACAGCGCATACACTTCCCCGTGCTGCGCGCCTGCCATTGTTGACCCTTAAGTGCCGTAAGCCGTGCTGTGCTAATCGGCATTGATGCTGTACTGTGTTGAGCCAAAAAATGCCATTGAGTGACAGTTAAAACGGCACGGCAAAACGCGAAATTTTTGGCTCCACGCCGCGCTGATTTCTCCCATGCCGTGCCGTACTACCGCGCGTAAACACGGCAAAAGGGCACGGCGTGCCACCACTATCCGCCACGCATCGGGTATGACATGGTCAATATAGATCCGGAAAGGTCCCTTGCCATCCTGCGGGTTCTTAATGTACTTTCCCGTCGCATTTAAAGGCGTTTTGGGAGGACAAACCCGGAAACGTACTATGCTTCTTTGAATCACTGACGTCGGAGTGTTTTGCCTCTGGAAAAAAGGCAACATATTATCCAAAGAAGCGGACTCATGCCGTGCTTTTGTTGTCAAATAAAGTCGGCACAATGCGCACTCCCGAATGGCCAAAAACATTATTCGTCTGAGAGGATTGCACTTCTTCGAGGCACGTCCACCATTCGGTGGAGTTACTTTAGTGCGTAACATTTCGTCTGAAAAAGAAAGAAAATTAAAAAACCCGTTGTGCATTTGAGCCCAAAACTGAAGAACTGGTGCCCGGGCTGAGCAGAGTATTCGTAAGGAAGCAGACATTTGTAAACCCTTGGTGAAGACCACATGGGGTAAATGGGAGATGGTCTTACAATGTTGACAAAAATGCCTAATGTTTCCACTTCGAACAGTTGATGATGTTTTATAGTCTATTTTCCACTTCTGCCAAAAAATTACACGTTTGTTCCGACATCCAATTTTTCCTCGTCGTGATTTTCGCGCTTGTGAAGGTGTATCGTCTCATTCTACGAGTAACTCGCTCACTTTCAGGCTGCCTCGCCTCGCGTTGGTCCTCATCGCTGGTGCTAAGATGTGGACAGTGAGTACCTCCAAGTTCCGCTCACTTTACGATTGCTCAACGCTTGCGCATACTTCCTTCTCGGCGTCAGCGTTTTAATCTCTAACGATGGAAGCGACGAACACTACTTCTATGCCTTCGTCCTCACACGGGCATAACGATACGCACCTGCTGGAGACGTTGGCGGAGGAGGAACTCATGTTCGCTGAGGAGGAGCGCATACGAAGGACAATTAAAATCCTCTTCTGCATCGCTTATGGGATGCTCTTCGTTCTCGGAACGATAGGAAATGGGTGCGTCCCATATTGTGTTGCATATGATTAACCAGGACTGGGCGAGAACTGATGAAGATAGGCAACCGACACACATGTTATGCCTACCAACCCCGTACCGTACTCCGTACCGCACAGTACGGCACGGCACGGCAGTAGGGTCCGCGATACGGTACTGGTACGAGCCGTACTAGCGCTAAATATCGAGAAAACAGGAGCCGTACCGTACCCGTACTGGCCGACCCAACCCGTACCGTAAGCCGTACTGTCCGGACCCACTCGTACCGTACTTCGTACCGACAGTACAGCGGTACGGTCCGGTACGGCCGTACCAACTGTGCGGTTCCCTACCTTTAAAAACTAATATAAGAGGAAACGGGTCATTCGAGAAAAGAAGCGGAAGGGTTTAAAAACCCATTTCTGCCCGTTCCTATCGTCCTTTCTTTGCTTGTTAAAAACCGCCGTATGCCAAAACGTCGACCCCCTCAATTAGAGAGGCACCACATGAAGGTTTCCTTTCGTTAACGCTGACGAAGTCTTTTCAGCGCGGTCATTATAATGATCGGCAACATTATGTCTTCGCTGACGCGGAAGCGGCCTAAGAGCGGACGCCGGTTGAGTGTGTCGAGCACGCGGCACGTTTTCATCTACGTGTTGGGTAAGCTAATTCGAAAGCTAAGTTAAACATTCACTAAACTTTTGTATGCTCTGAATAAAATCAAGAGATTTTAAGAAAAAAATAGATAAAAATAAAATTTAAGCGAGTATTATGCACATAAATTTTAAAAAAATAAAAAAGTAAATATAATGAAGTAATTAAATCGTAATTTATTCAAAAGACTGTATTTTAAACTGGATCAGATTTTACCCTTGAGTAAATAAAATTTAGGGCTCTCAATCGTCGACCTCTTGGTCATTCTTCACCTCCCTTTCCTCATTTTTGAGATGGTCGAGGGCCAGTGGATCTTCGGCACGTTCATGTGCAAGCTCTACTGGTACGGCGAGAGCGTCAACAAGCTGCTGAGCAGCTTCCTGATGACGGTGCTGAGCTGGGACCGCTATTTGGCCGTCTGCTCGCCGCTAAAGTCCTTCAAGTAAGCACATATTTGTGATGCATTACTTAAGTATTTGCTTAGAACGCGAACGAATTCCGTCGCTATCACTGTCCTCGTGTGCTGCTCTGTTCTCGCTACGCTACTGCTGTACCCAGTGCTCAGTGAGTCCACCGTCACGAAGGTGAACCGACTTACGGGTGAACGTCTCATGGAGGAAACTGCGGAGCTCGCGGAGTCGGGTAAGTCTCGCTCAGGGATGGGCAGGTCTTGGTCCCGGTCTTGGTCTTGGTCCCGGTAGTCTTGGTGGTTTTAGTCTTGGTATTGGTCTTGGTCTTGGTCGTCGAAAAAATTCCGCCCATCTCGAATTTTCAACCATCTGCCGAAGTCGGCTCCCGGACCAAATTTCAGGTCAAAATTTCAAAAAGTGAGTCAAAATTTCGGTGGTATCGCCTGTGTCGGGCTAAATTCCGCGCGAATGAGGCCAAATGTAGAAAATGTCTGATCAACTGTTTTGCAAATATCTTTAATAAATGGCAAACCTGGACCTAGCCGTCCCTGTTTTGAGGCGAAAATTAACTGAAATCTTGGTCTTGGTCGCGGTCTTGGTCTTGGTCCCGGTAGTTTGTTTGTTTGTTTATTTACGTTCTCAAAGGAAACGCGACAAGTGAAAAACTATGCCTGGGCAAGAGCAAGCGAGAAATCAAAGGCTGCGATAGTGTCAATGAACAGTGGAGAGTAAATGAGAGCTCGGACATCTAGTCGGAGTAAATGAGAGCTAGTCTTGGTGATTTTAGTCTTGGTATTGGTCTTGGTCTTGGTCGTGGAAAAAATTCCGCCCATCCCTGGTCTCGCTATCGCTATAAGCCAAATCGCTGGTTTAATGTGCCAAATGTGCATGTGATGTGCAAAGCTGTCTATTGCGGTTCGCAAGCGCATATAGTGGGAGATGGTTTCTCGGATTATTAACTAAAATATAATATAATGAGAAGTAAAGCCTGTCGAACGATAAGCAGGGGACAACAGAACACTTACGAAAATACATGCAGCAAGTGGCATGCTCATGCTTTTTACTAGAGATCGGCGCTGGGAACCCGAGCCGTACCCGTATTCGTGGTAGACCCACCCGTACCGTACCCGTGGTGCCCCTTCCCGTGCCATGTAGCCGTGCCGTGGTGGACCCAGGAATGCCGAGCCGTGTACACTAACACGGCATAAATCACGGCTTGGGTTGCAACGGCTTGACGAAACACGGCTCGTTTTTGGCACCCGTGCCGTACCCGTACCCGTGGTGGACCCTCCCCTGCCGTGTTGCCGTGCCGTATAATGCGGGTACGGGTACGGGTTTGACCCGTACCTTGGTACGGGCGCCGATCTCTACTTTTTACATGCATGCGTGCAGTCGTGCGGTTCAAGGCGGTACCGCATCATGCTCACCACGCTGTATCGCATCTTGCGTACCGAGCTGTACCATATGATGATGTACGGCGGCATGCTGGAATTAAAATGAATTGACTTAATCCGCATATGGATTATGGTATATTCGAGTACACGCTCACGTGCTCCCTGCTTTAACATGACAGGCAGGCATGCAGACGTGCCAAAAGACGCGTACCGGATAAGGCTAGAACAAGCGACTCTATATCTGATGTTTTGCCGTCGGTGTTTTGCCTTTTACGTGAAAAATCTCAGAAGGAAATACGGACATTTCTCAATGCCAAATGGACCCCTTCCGTCGACAAGAACAGCCGACTTTAGACCTGCACGGCCTGACGATATCGAAGTGCATATTCGACACGACGTCGGCGGCCTTCATGCTCTACACATTTGCCTTCGGTTACGTCGTACCGGCGCTACTGATAACCTTCTTCTACATGCGGGTAGGCGACACCTCGTCCGGCCTTTCGCCATGGGCGCGTCCACTAAGTTCGTCATCCGCACCGTAGTACGGTCCGTTACACACTCCGTACCGTACTAGTACGGTACGATGCACAATGGAGCAGGTGTACGGAGTACGGTACGGGTGATACATGTAGCACGGAGAACGGCACGGCAACATTTTCCCCGATATGTGGCACTAGAACGACATGTGCCGTTCCGTACACTGTACCTACTGGTACGGTACGGAGTACGGTACGGGTGATCCATGCAGCACGGAGAACGGCACGGCAACATTTTCCCCGATATGTGGCACAAGAACGACATGTGCCGTTCCGTACACTGTACCTACTGGTACGGTACGGAGCACCTTGCGGACGGTTTAGTACGGACAGCTACCGACTGCTGATCCTTCGCACTTCACACCTCTTCCTAGGTAATCCTTCGCCTCCGAAAGAACGCCATAAATATTCGTAAACACTCCGACGGCGAGTCGAGCTCCGGCTCTACGGCACGCTTCCACAAAGTCACGCAGAGGGTCGTAGCCGTCGTTCTGTTCTATTTCTTCTGCTGGACGCCGTATTGGATGCTCAACATTATGTCGCAGTTTGGAATTGTCATTGTAAGTCGCCTATAGAAAATCTTTAAAAAAAATAAAATTCAAAAAAAAATTCTATTTTTTCTGAATTATCGACGTTAATTCATTCGCAAAAATTTTTCGCGTGTGAGTTTATTAATTTAAATGTTTAAGGCATCATGGTCTAATTAAACATAAATATAAAAATTATTCTGCTGATTCCAACGTTTCTAAATTAATTCTTTTTAAAAACATTTGACGTCTAACTTTTTATGAAACTTTAAATTTAACTAGGTATCATGGTCTCGCCTTACGCTCAGCTCAGTTTTCTTCGGTGCCCACCTATTAGTGTGCTTCAACTCTGCCGCTAATCCTGTCCTCTACGCTCTTATTAACCGAGAGCTGCGGCAGCAACACTTTCAAGCGATGCTCAAGCGACGACAGTCACTCCACTTAGCGACCAACACCACGATGGAGTTCATCGCAAAGCACTCGCAGAGGTAAGCACGAACAATTAGAAACCGATTAATTTTTCCTTCCCCCATTTCTTCCCTTTGTTTGACAAAGACACTTCGATCGCTCCGTGGATAATGATACGCTATTAAGAAGGTTCTGGAAAGTTTGGCATCAGAAAAAAATCAACCAGCTGGTGATTTAAAGCCAATTGAAAGCCAGGAACTGCGGTAGTTTCTCTTTGGCGGTGAGGTAAACTACAACTCTTTTATTAAAATCATGTCCATAATGTGTGGAAGAGTATTATCTTAATCCTGAAAAGCCGGTAGTTGGCTAAGATTTTAGCGGGTGGGGCTCTGGTTAAGTTGGTTGCTTAAAAATTTAAGAAACATTTTTTAATATTATAATTAACTTTACATTTAAATCAATATAAAACGTTTAAAAAATAAAATAAATTTAGGTTTCTGCTAAAATCGATATTTTAAATCTCTCTATGTGCTTAAAAAGCTAGTACGCTCGTCAGCTCTCGGCTCAGTCAATAGATTTTTCAAATGCAACCTTCGAATCGACAACGAGAAAACGTTGGTATCGCCTACATTCCCCACTTGGGTATCCCTCCCGCTTCCACGAAATGTGTCTTGTTGAAGGGCGGACTACAAACATGTGTAACGTCTCCTCCTCAAAGCAATCCTCAGTATCATAGGCGGGTGCATTTCTGAATTCATTTTGGTGTGGGAAGTCGAACAGTCGAGGGGTTTTAATCGCCTTTATTTTGGTGACTTTTAACTCATTTATCTCTCCCTAACGCCTTCTCGGCTCCCCTGTACCCACCCTTTCTTCTATCGCTTTGTGATGGTGGCGTGGTGGTTCTTGCAGAATGGTGCTGTGCGCAAAGGATGAGCGGAGGCGGGCGCGTTCGCTGATCCCGTGCCCGTCCTTCCCCTACCTCTTTGATTCCAGACACGACGGCGCGAGCCGCAACGCGTCCGTCTGCAGCGGCGACTCTCAGCTCCGCTTCTTCGCCGCCTTCAACATCGTGCCTCGACGCTCGTGAGTGCCTCTCTTACCACTTTCGCTTGCTGTGCTGACGCTAACGCAAACCATATTACATAGAAGTTTTGTGCATACTGACCTCCCCACAGTCAATAGCTCTCGATCAGTCATATAAAGGGCTTAAGGCAGGTATGCTACCGAAATTTCGCTGTAGTTAAGGCTAGAGCTGTTAGGTACAACGTCGCTTGGTAGCATGTCCGCTCGTAGGACACTCCCGCAGAACATCTGAGGTCCCAAGGGAACGACAAAGTTCCTCGGGTCGTAGATCCCTGTTTGACAAGACAGTTTTATGGTGCTTTTCTTCATTTTAGTTTCAACAAATGCCCAAAATTTTGTATACTCTGAGTGTTTTTACATTTCGTTGTTTCATCATCTTACAAATCTGCCGAACCAACCTGAGAAAATTTGCACCGGAGTTGCGCGGAAATGGAATCGTTTTAAATGAAACTTGGAACTCGTCAAAAAGACTGGCCCCCTCAACGGTTCTTGCTGATCATTCCTCGGGCGTAAGTGCGCCAGTCATCCCCAGAACCTCCCTAAAGATCTTATTCGTGCATGAAACACAAACTGGTCCCGTGTGCAGCAAGTGTAAACGTGTGCTGAATGCTTTGCACGGCGAAACTTGCCGACGGGGAATCAGAATCGGCACCGATAATCTATCGCTTTGTATCAGCATCAGCCTTAAATTCTGAAACTGGATTGGAATCAGCTCCGGACCTGAAGCGCACCGGCAATGAGTAAAACACTTTTATTCAGATTCGTCAGCATGAAGAATGTCCTCGGCGTGCCCGGAAGCGACGCCGAAAAGGCTCGGTAGGCATCTACAAACGTTTTTGGTCCACTCAGTTCGACTGCCTTCAGATCTTCTTCACTCTCGAATACTTCACTCGCTGCCACGCCTACCTCCGAGAAGCACCTCACGCCGAACGGCGCCGGCAAAGGCCGAGAACGCTGCGCCTCGCAGACGCTCGAAGTGATGAAAATCGCGCCAGACCTAGCGTCTCGAAACTCGCTGCCAGCGTCGACGCGGAGGACGAATAAAAAGCCAGAGTTCTTCTTGTAGCTGTTGTGAAATGTATAGGACCACTACAAATGAGTAAATGACCTAAGTAGTTTTGCTCGTAAAATTCCTGTCTAACCAGTTGGAGCACGAAAGTGTCGCTAATTTCCTTCGGAAAGTCGACCATACGAACAAACTGGTATTTTGTACTCGTACCCCTGCTATGCTGATTCAGCCTGCTATGGAACCGGGTTTACTTTGATTCAGGATTATTGTTTTTCATTTATTTACTTTTTTAAATTAATTTAATTATTAGAAAATAAGAACTTCGATTTTGTTCTAAAGATTCGGAATCGCGATGTCGCCCTTTAATTACGAAATTTGAAAAGAAAAACGACATTAAATTCTTAATACCTGAAGTCGAACAGTTTCCTACGAACTGAGCATCCGTGCTTGTAAACGCCCGCCACTGGCGCACTAGCGAAGCCGTAAACCAAAGCTCTACGGATATGACTGCGCCACTCTTTGGCGGTGCCTAGCGGCGGCCCGTTTGACCTAGTCCTAGGCGCCAGCATAGACGATTTAATCCGAATTCCGAAATCATCATTCATCACTTTTATGGATTCAGAAGTGGAGAACCGCTCGAATTCCAAATTTCGAATAACGAAATCTCAGTTGAGGCACATTTCCCGTAGAATAGGGCGGACTAGATGACCCCGCAAGGTGGAATGGTACTGTGCGTCAGGTTGACGATATTTTTGTGAATTGCCAGCTGCAGGAGACAAAGGAATGCGCCGCAAACTTCTAAGGTTGATGAAGACGTTTCTCCGAAAACAGCAAAACAGTATGCCAGAAGTCCTTTGTATTTTTATGCAAATCTAACACATCAAACCAGATCAAAACACATTTTCAAGCAGATAATGTTTTAAAATGGCGAACCCGGAAACAGTTCCAACTCCTGCTCCTGCGAGTTCTCCTTGTCCTCTGGTTGGTCGCTGGCGTTCCTTGCGGTATTGCGTACCGGCGATGAGCGCGTGCCGGCCTCCAAGGATGCCCAGTCCGGCTCGCCATTGCCTTCGGCATAAAGGTCACTGTACTGCTCCACACAGTCGAACTCAGCCATTGTCGATGAGCGTCGGCTAAACAAAACTGTGTAAGATGACTGCGAAGGTCATCAGTAGGGGGCTTGTTTTTAAACTCGAAAGGTCGACGTGCTTTGATAAGAAATTACAAGTGTGAATCAGCCCTGGTGGGGGGCCTTGACTTGCGGTCCCGGACCTGGCCCGCCCCTTCCCCGGCTCACGGCCCCCACGACCCCCCCCCCCCCTTTCTATAAAAGACCCGATTTTCCCCTGGTGGCGTCCGGGCGAGAGGCCGGTGCTGGCCTCAGCATGAAAAAATTACATCCATCCGTGTCGTCGCTGAGAGCTAAACCCACGCACTCGAACAGCATAGTTTTACAAAAAAATTGTGTATGGGTAAATAATCCGAGAAGCCGTCCCGCGTCGTGCGGCCGCATCGCGAAAAGAAGAAGCTTTTGGAACATCACATAAGTTCTTTAGGTAAAACTGACAGTGTGTTTCACCTTGATTCATGGTACTGCATACGCCTTACGAGCAGATAAATTCAATCCAAATGGGCTAAACTGCGTTACCGCTCATAAATTTTCGGCGAAACCATCGCCGTATTTTGCCTTCATCCCGAAAGATTCTTGGGGAGTTTTTGGTGGCATTGGGGACGGCCACGGCTCTAACCGAGGGTGACAAAACGAAAAAAACTAATTAGAAGCTATTTTCGCGCTGGAAAGCAACGGACCGAGTGAATAGCAAAGCGAAAAACAAACGACCAAAAGGTCTTCCGTGCGGAACTGGACTTGTTTTTGCACAGGACTCGGCGGCCACTAAGTTGTTGACCCGAACGCCAAAGCACTTTCGGACCCGGAAGGGGCTCGCTGCGTAAGCCTTAACGCCTGCGCCACGAAAACGGCGATGGTTTAGCACTTGGTTAAATGCGCTTTTCGACGCGTCTGTTGCGCCTTTCAGCAGTCGGACGTTGTAGGATATTTAACATGGAACTAATGCATCATTAACTTCGTCATGAATTTCCTTCTGGGTATATGAATTGATCTAATGGGCAACACAAAACGCGACTAAAACCAGCCTGGTAGGGCATGAAGTGAAGGAAAATGCGTCAATTTCAGCTGGTATCCGGCCAGTGGCGTACCGAGTATCCGAATTTAGGGGGGGGGGGCAGAGCTTAGGGTGGGCCAAGATTCTGACCGCCAAAAAAATCTCTCTTGGTCCCCCCCCCCTTACCTATAATTTTGCGGCGGCCTACGGCCCCCAGGTGCAATCATAAGGGACCCCCTTTGCTACTTTCCGGGCCACCCGGATTTTAGGGGGGGGGGGCTTGTTCCCCCCCCCCCCCCCTGCCCCAAGGATCGGTCGGTACGCCACTGTATCCGGCTCTATTTCTGTAATCTGTCACTCGCAGTTGGCGGTTTCAGTGCATGATTCGACCAATTGTTACGCTTTAATGCAGATTATTCGCTTGAAAGACAAAAAATGACAGTGCTAACATCACATGATGGCTTGTCTCAACTACAGCTTCTTTCGCGTCCTTTCAAGCTGCAGGTCCAGGTATGCTTGGCGATCGAGCGTCTTGGCGACGGGATTTAGGTGCCCCTCGATCAGTCTCTCGTCGATCACGTCTTCGTCCTGCGGGCGCAAAGGTGACGAGTGCCTTCTCAGGTTGACAATTCTACGGTTTCCCAGGCCTGCTTGGTCCATGAGGTCCTCGTATTCGGGAAAGTTCATCTGTGCGCGACGCTTTGCTTAAGCTCAGAATATATATATATATATATCAGTGCGAACAACAAGTTCTACACGGATCGGTCAGGTCAGATGGACGGACGGAGGACACGGATCCAAAGTAGTGGCGACGGGGATGGCTTCCCACACACAAGATAGCTGAGATGTCAAAGTGCCTAAAATAAACCATCGCCTCTTTAAAGACTGATTCTGTTTGGGGTCTTCGACGTGGTATTTTTGGTCAAAGCTTTAAAACCACAGTCACAACACGCTGAAAAAGCTCGTCTCCCTCGAAAAAAAGTTCCAAATGGTGGGCCAAGGCAAATTTCGGCGCCGTCCAAAAAAATCAAACCACGTCGCCCTGGCATTGCGCTTAACGCTCGCACGGCCCACGGCAGGATCCAGCCGTTAACGCTTTCAAGGTTCAGGAGGAATGTTTGAAAGACATATTTACAAGGACACATTTTTCCTGAGTGGAAATACCGCGCAAAGTCGGTTCAACATTTTATGACGAAACACGTTCTAGGCTTCCACGTGGCTGCAGGCCTGACGAGGTCCACAAAAGGTCTCTTATTCGCGAAAACAATCGTACCTTTTTGCTGTCCAGTTTTTAGTATTTGCCGATGTGAGCGGTGCGGTGTTAGCCAAAATGCTTGTCAAGTTTATGGTTAACCTCCCGCGGGAACCCGAACCTTATGCTTAAGAAATTGATTTGAAGTAATCGCGCATGTCAAAGTGCCTACCCTTCCTTCAAACGCGCAAGGTTTAGATCCAGCCTAAAATTAGTTTAACGGCTAATTTTGTCGCGATTTAAAAGGCGGAATATCGTGGGCTTAAGCAGCGAAAAGCAGCATAACAAAATAATAAATAATAACAAAAATTCAAAACAAGAAGAAGAGGAAACAAAGTGCTAATCAAACGCAGCAAACAAAGCAATTACTGACTGCCCCGCACCTGAAGCAAACAAAACGGCTACTCGAGACCCGAGCACGCCACATGTTCTTGTTTTCGCGTCGTTTTCAGCACGTCGCAAGCGTAATAGTGCATTCGTGACGGAGAGCGGGGTCGCGAGTTGTTTACGACGCACCGAAAGCGTCTCGGAAAAAATAATCCGGGTCCAAAAGCAGAGCTGCACGATTTCTGGGACTTGCAACATAGATCTATAAAAATGGGGGACTTATGTTGTGAACGAAGGCCTAAGCGGATGGTCGACAGTTTTGACAACATTTTCACCGTGTGTTTTACTTTGCTGTCGCTGCAGAGCGCGGTGAATCACGGCGGAAGAGGCGGTCGGGAAGCAACTTCGAACAAAACTAAGGGAACCACAAGGACAAGGCCCCTTTGAGGGGTTTTGCTGACGTCATTCTCGACGTAAAGCACGAATGGACCAAAATACGATAAGAGGATATTCAACGTTTGTGTCAATGACGTAAAACTGAGAACGAGTCCTGTGGCGGGCTAACTGCATCTAGATAACTTTAATATTAATGTTTGACTCGATTAAAGGGGCATTAATGGCTACTACTCGCTCCCCACCCCCTCTTCATGAGTTCCGTCTGAGAGGCACATGCTTAATCTATCGGCTCCACTATTGTATTAACGCTGTTTCGCTAAATTCGAGAGATAGCAATAGCGCTTGGGTGTGGGAAAAGCTGAAAAAGGTAACAAACAGCGGGAAGCAAGCTACAGCCCCGTGCCACTCAGACTCACCGTACCGAGCCCGTCCCGAGGTCGTAATATGATATGCATGCCGATCTTTTCTCCAAACCCTTTCCTGAACCATGAACCGACGATGAATCGTTAGCCTAATGTACGGCATCAAACAATTCGAATAACCTTCTCTGAAACGACTGTCGTTGATGCATTCGAGTCAACTGATATTTGGAGGGGGGACAATATTTCAAATGGCCCCTGGGGGAGAACAAATTGGAAGAAATGATGTATGCTTTTGCTGAACTCGCGGAAAACGTGTTCTGAACGGATCGAAAAGGTTCTTAAGGATCGTTCCCGTGTCTGACGCTGTAAAGGAAGAGCGTTGTTCGTACTTTTCTGTGTGTTTAAGCGGGAGGGGTCCCCATGCAGTAACCAAACGTTGTTATCATTGCATTGTCGAATCCGCCAAACGCGCAAATGTGCAGTTGCTTGGTTACTTTATTGCATGGAATGCAACTAGTTATATCGCACCGAAGACAGTCACAGTGGCCTCTCGACTCGTGATACCCGCAATCTTTCGGTTCAGCAGCCTCGCCACGACTTTCAGTATGGCACGCCGGTAAGGCACGACGAAGTAGCAGAGGACGAGATAGTCCAGAGACGCATGCATGCTCATAGCGGTAACTAGAAACGTCGCCGCTGGTCCACTGTGCTCCACGTTCAAAGCGATAAGCAGTAGCGAGAACATTGCGGGAAGTAGGAGGAAGATGTAGCCGAGGAACAGTTGCACCGTTATCGTTCGGAAGAGCATCAGCTGAACCAAGCTCTACACTCTCGCCTTAGGACCGGCGATTAAGTCGGGCTGTGTGCTTTCGTTGCCGTACGTGAAAAGGGTAAGAAAAACAAATTGTGGAGAGGGTCATTAAATTATAGGGCCACCCCTAATTAAATTTTAGTGACGTTTTTTTGACACAATTGCGCTTAATTAGGCATAATTAAGCTAGTTAGGGCCGAAAGCTGTTGCTGTTAGAGGTAAGCCCCCCCCCTTGCCCCCCCCCCCCTTGGAGGGGTCCTAGGCACGCTAT